>JAVTVY010010309.1:0-45995 GCA_036873755.1 Hanleya hanleyi | reverse complement strand
CTACCCAAGCTTGGCAGTGTCATCTCTGTGCATATTAATTTCCACCTGCCACCTACGACTGGCAGTATCATCTATATGCGTATTAATTTCCACCTGCCACCTACGACTGGCAGTATCATCTATATGCGTATTAATTTCCACCTGCCACCTACGACTGGCAGTATCATCTATATGCGTATTAATTTCCACCTGCCACCTACGACTGGCAGTATCATCTATATGCGTATTAATTTCCACCTGCCACCTACGACTGGCAGTATCATCTATGTGCGTGTGTTGCAGGAAATACCAGACCCGAGGGGGATATTCAACATTCTCCATTTTAAGGAATTTTTATATCCTTAAGTATATATAGGAAATAACTAGCCATCTCCCATACATATCCTATTCATGACATTTAGAAATCACAGTGAACTTTGACATCTAAATTCAAAATCTTGACTCTCGGGTATATAATCGTCTCCAAAATGTAAATTAACCAGTCTAAACTGTTGTTTAATCTGTAAACGGTATAAATTTGGCTTAAAATCCTCAAATGAACGAGTGAAATCATCCTGTAGGCACAAATTTGGAATTGATCCTTATTTCAGGATGAGGATTGATCCTTATTTCAGGATGAGAACTGATCCTTATTTCAGGATGAGAATTGATCCTTATTTCAGGATGATGATTGATCCTTATTTCAGGATGAGGATTGATCCTTGTCTCAGGATATAAGTATTTCATCCTTATTTCAGGATATAAGGATTTCATCCTTGTTTCAGGATGTAAGAATTTCATCCTTGTTTCAGGATGTAAGAATTTCATCCTTGTTTCAGGATGTAAGAATTTCATCCTTATTTCAGGATGTAAGAATTTCATCCTTGTTTCAGAATATAAGGATTCATCCTTGTTTCATAACAAAGATAAGAATTTTCCCTAAGACATCTCCCATATATTGGTATGTAAATCATCTCCCATAGTGAAGGTGTGATGTTACCTCGTCAACGACAAGGGGCAGAATGCGAAGTACCTACCGTCATGTAGAATCATATAGACCGCCACAAACCTGTTTACATCACGTGGGTATCTACGGAGATTTTGATTGGCTGAACACTGAACGATTTCAAAACCTGCGTTGTATCAGCTAATTAACTTTTACAAGCCACGAAAAGTATCAGAAAAAGCGGCCCTAAACTAGAAAACTTCTATGTAACAATGTCTTATTCTTCTCCAGACATGTACAAAATAATCTGCCCTATTTTCTCATACAAGTTTTGGAACGCTACGATGTCAAATTTTCATATTCAAATACTAACAAGCACACAAAGATGGCGACGTAGTTTTCGGCGAAGTATGAAATGTGCAAGAAATACTGATAAAATACAGCCGTACAGGACAGATAAAGATGAACTACACTTTCACATGAGTATGGATAGGTAAAGTAGAACTCACTTATTCGGGCTAACTAGTTTTTATGCAATGAAAACCCTCAAAGACATAAAAATTAGCCAAAATTCCCCATGACGAAAACTGGTCCGGCGATAACACCTGTAATGTTACGGCTCTGTCATAAATTCTGCCGATTTTGAAATACGTCAGATTTCGACAATAAAAACATATTTACATCATGAAATGACACTGGAAAATTATATTGACACATAGTACTTCCAGTCGACCACAAATCGTCACACTACCCCCTCCCTGGAGTTGTGCGTCCCCGCACAAACAAACTCCTGAAATATATTAGCAAGCATCGATATAACAATAATAGATCAGCAAAACAATCAGCAAAGTTATGAACCGATCTAAAATTTGTCAAGAACATGCTAGATCACATCCGAATCATCAAAATATTATTTAATACAAGGCACATGTGGATAAGGAATTTAACATCTTGGTATGATACTGCTGCAAATTTAGATATTGTAGGGTGGTGCATCTGGATCCATCATAAGAGATACATGGTTTCCAGAGCCATGGCACACTTCACATAATAAATCGGTACAAATCTAAATTCCGTGCTTCGTTTCAGTAGCTGTCTCCGCTGTGGGCACATCTGTAGACGAACTCTTGTCGCATGTCGCTGGCACTGCTGTAACTGTGCTGGCCTCACAGGTCACAGGGTGGAAGTAAGTAGCTGAGTCGACCATGGAAATTGGATCTGGACTGATAGGTTCGGTTTGTATATATCTGGAAATCATCTGAAGCTGAGGTCGAAATGGACAATAAGAATTTACGGTTTGGGTATGGGTGGTGTGCTTTGGGTATTTTCGAGTGTCCCGGGAAATGTCCTCGTGAACAGTTATGCCATTGGGGTATACAATTGTACGGTGGATATGTTCCATACAAGGGTACGGCGCTGTGGAAAACACACCACGCTGAGGAAGCGGTTGCACTGCAATTAAAGGCTGATTTATATCACCAAATACCACTGGTGTACCCTGCGGAGGTGGGTACTGGGTCAGCATAGGCTGTTGAAAGCCACGGACCACGCCTGGATTTGGCTCTGGTTCATACACTATTTGGGTGTGAGAAGTGGCTGAAGAGGTTGATCTTTGTGCAGAGGAGGTGGGTTGAGAGTCGGATGGATTCGAGTGTTCGTAAATTTTTGATGTAGGTTGGTTGTCATGATGGGAAGTTGGTGGATGAATACAGCTGGTAGATGGGTCGGTCAGTATGTCGCTGACATCAGACATACAACTGTACAACAGTGAAAACTTGGCATCGCCACTTGTAATGGGCTCCTCTTCCTGTTGGTCAGGATCTGGCACCAATGGTGTCCCCGGTAAGATTAACGTTACCTCTGGATCCTTCAACCCCGTCTCTTCTTCCAACTCCATCTTTCCATCGTTCTCCTCTTTCCTCTGATTCACTTCCCTGTTCTTCTCCACTTTCTTCTGTTCTACTTTTCTGTCCTTCTCCTCTTTCTTCCGCTTTAATTTTCTGTCCTTCTCCACCTTTTGCTCTACCTTCCTGTCCTTCTCCACCTTTTGCTCTACCTTCCTGTCCTTCTCCACCTTCTTATCTGGCCTGTGTCTTCTCTTCTCATGATCGTGCAAATTATCACGGCGGTTGAAGACCCTGAAGCAACTCTTGCAAGGGAACTTCTCCGTCTCTCTCTCGCACATATTTCGATGACGAAGATAATTCGCCTTCAAGGTAAAGGTTGCCTGGCACTGTGGGCATGTAAATAGCATCTTGAATCTGAAAATGGACACAAGAGTAACAGAAATGTAGGTAAGGACACCCATACCAATTTCTCTCACTACACCTCAATTATGGGACCCTCCTGGTTAGGCCTACTTAGCACTGACCCCGAGATCCAAGTTAACCACTTGTATCGATCCGGTCTTCGAATTGTGCGGCCGAATCTGGTTTGTGGGAGAAGCATCATATCTAACCCTGTTCTATCGTTTTGTGGTACACTGCAAGGTTCAGTTGTAATATGAACATCTTTATTGTCTTCACAAGTTACAGTAAGTTCGGCAGTAGCATCTTCTGTTTTCGGTGACACTTCTCCGATTTCTGTTATCTTCTGTGTTTTTGGCAAAATGATCTTCCACGTCTCAAACTTGGTTCCTAGGTAAGGCTTGAGGCGATTGAAATGGATGACCTTTCGTTTGGACCTTGGGCATCGTTGAATCCAGTATACAGTGTCATCTACACTCTTCATTACTTGATAAGGACCTTCCCAAAAGCAGGACATCTTTGGTGATAGACCCTTCTTCCGGACTGGATTGTACAACCAAACAACGTCTCCAGGATTGAAAGGACGCCCCTTAGCACATCTATCGTAAGATCTCTTCTGCACCATCTGTTTGGCCTTCGAATGTCTTCTCGCATTTTCGTAGGCAACCTCAAGGCGCTCTCGCAAAATTTCAGAGTACTCTGTAGTTTCTGAAACAGAAATACAAGGTGGCAAACCAGTTACTAAGTCTAACGGCAACTCAACCTCCCTACCCAACATCATCATGTTCGGTGTCTCACCGGTCGTCTCATGTTGTGAGCTCCGGTAGGCCATCATGGCGAAGGGAAGGTTAAACCGCTCAACCAACCCATCCGATTGAGGGTGACGTGGTGTAGTTCTCGTCTTCTCCATTCCCAACAAAGCACAGACTTCCTGGAAAATTGCAGACTCATAATTTCGTCCCTGATCTGAATGTATTTGCCGTGCGACCCCATATCTACAAATGAACTCTTCAGTTAGCTTCTTCGCAACTGTCACCGCTGCTTGATTAGGAATCGCATATCCCTCAAGCCATTTGGTAAAGTAATCACTGATCAGCAAGATGTACTTATTACCACTTCTGGTCTTTGGCAAAGGTCCAATGATATCCGTTGCAATCCTCTCCAAGGGAAGTCCCACTCGATACTGCTTCATTGGAGCTCTGCATCGCTTGGTAGGAGACTTCTTCATCGCACAGACATCACATTGCTCACACCAGCGTTTGACATCTCTTCTCATCCCATACCAGTGGAATCTCTGTTGCAACTTCGGTAGTACTTTATTCAGGCCAAAATGTCCCGAAGTCTTAGCTGCATGCAGTTCATCGAAAACCCCCTTGCGAAACTGCTGTGGTAGAAGGACTCGCCAATAGGATCTATGCAAATCAACTTCCCATCTCAAACACAGTATTCCGTCTTTAATTTCCAACCGGTCCCATGCCTTCCAGTAAGACTTGATGGAATTATTCTCTCCAGATATAGTTTCCCACAGTGGTCTTTGATCCAGAGTCTGCTTTGCGTTGACAATCCAAGACAACTCGTCATCGTTTCTCTGGACTGCTACCATATTCTCATCCAGATAAACTTCACTTACAACATGCGGTAATGCAGATGTAGTTTTAGGAGACCTTCGTCTCTTTCCTTTGTAGTTGGGTTGCTTCCAGCCCCACGATTTTGGTATCCACTTGATCTTTGGCAGTATAGGACCAGTGTGATCAGTCTGTGTGGCCACTTCCACCATCTTTTGCTGTGTGACACTAGCACAATAGGAACCATCAACATCTCTACTGAAACCAATCTTCTCACACTGTCGACAGGCCCCTCTCGACATGGCATCTGCATTTTGATGTTGTCTTCCAGGACGATGTAATATTTCGAAATCAAACGTGCCGAGGACACTCAACCACCGGGCCAACTGACCTTCTGGTTCTTTAAAACTCATCAACCAACGGAGTGCGGCATGGTCCGTCCGGATGGTAAAGTGCCTCCCATACAAGTATTGCTTGAAATACTTCACAAAGACAACAACAGCTAGAAGCTCCCTCCTTGTCACACAATAGTTGCGTTCTGATTTGGACAGTGATCTGCTCGCATAAGCGATCACCTTCTCCGTACCCTCTTGTTGCTGAGATAAAACTGCCCCAATCCCATGTGCGCTCGCGTCAGTATCTAAAATATACTCACCAGTCGCGCTAGGATATGCCAGTACTGGCGATTGGATCAAACTGGTCTTCAGATTGCAAAAGGCTTCCTGACACTCATCTGTCCAGTTAAACTCCCTACCCTTCTCTGTCAAGCGATGTAACGGACGAGCAATGATGGAGAAATCTTGAAGGAAACGCCGATAATACGAGGCTAACCCCAAGAAACTTCTCACATCATGAACATCTTGAGGTATGGGCCATTCCTTCACAATGTCGATCTTCTCCGGGTCAGTAGCTATGCCGTCTTTGGAGACTACATGTCCAAGATACTTAACCGTGGTTCTAAAGAAATGACACTTCTTCGCTTTCAATTTTAGACCAGCTTCTTCCAATCTACATAGGACTTCCTCTAAATTCTGCAGAGCTTCATCGAATGTTCGTCCATAAACGATGATATCGTCTAGATATACCAGACAGGTTTTCCATTGTAGACCAGCGAGAACCATCTCCATCAGCCTCTCAAAAGTTGAGGGCGCATTGCACAGACCGAATGGCATGACGTTGAGCTGAAAAAGGCCGCCTCTTGTAACAAATGCAGACTTCTTTTTCGACTCGGCATCTAATTTAACTTGCCAGTAGCCACTGGCCAAATCTAATGTAGAAAACCACTGAGCTCCTTGTAACGCATTTAAAGAGTCATCAATACGAGGAATGGGGTAGGCGTCTTTGATAGTAACATCATTCAAGCGACGATAATCCACACAAAAGCGTATGGAATCATCCTTCTTAGTCACCAAGACAATAGGTGAGGCCCAGGGACTGGTCGATCTATCAATAATGCCACGGTTCAGCATATCTTCTATCTGCTCATCTGTTTCAGTCTGCTTCTCAAACGGTAATCTTCGAAAAGTCTGTCGGATTGGTGGAGCAGAACCTGTGTCAACATGATGTTCTACTCCTTTGGCACATCCGAGATCTGCATCAGACTTAGCGAAACTACCCTGGTACCGTTCAAGCAGGGAAGCTACTTTCAATTGGTCTTCCATCTCAATACCTTCAGTACTGCGAGTATAGAGATCTTTCAAGTGTGGCGGCACAGTTGGTTCATCATGGTGTTCATCTCCTACTTGGAAACATTCCATCTGAATGCCAGAGTTATCTGGACCTTCAGACTGGAGAATCGTCTTGCATTTACTGACCATCTCCAACTTTCCCAATGTTGTACTTGCATATAACACTACCGTTTCAGGGCTATTGTTGATCATCCTTACTGGAATCATCTCCCTCTCCGTATCAACCAGCACTCGTCCCCCAGTTAAACCATGACCCCGACACTCTTTCGGTTCCACCATTGCCCATTTCCCACAACCTTGCCCTGAAGTCCTGCATGGTAGCACCACCTCTGACCTGGGATCAATTATAGTCTTTTCTGCCAACACAAGACGGCATGATAGGTCATCTTCGGCCTTCATCTGACAGACCAATTGTTCATCTTCACAAGTGAGACTTCTACTCTTGGGATGTAAACTGACATCATACTGGAGAAGAAAATCCATGCCAAGAATAGCTTCTGTATGTACATCCGCAACGGTTACAATCATCTCCGTTGGAAAAGAAAATATACCAAGACTAATTCGACATTGGCCAAATACCGTGATGGGCTTCTTGTCTGCTGCCCATAACGTTATGGATGAATAGTCTAGTCGTGGTCTGGAATTCACTGGAATCCTCTGATAAACTTCACGGGACATGATAGTCACACATGACCCGGTATCCACAAGAAAGCGAACGTCAACTCCCAAAATAGAACCAGAAACATAGAAACCAGAATCAACAGTAAATTCTCTGGAAACGACTTTATTCAATTTCTTATATACATTGTTCTGCTGGGGCACATCTGCATTGACTGATGTCTTACCCCTAGAACCAGTCAATTCTAGTTTCCCGATTGATTATTGCTTGGTCTGAAGCCAGAATTTCCTTTAGATGACCACTCCCTCTTGTACATTTCAGTACAGTCACGTTTGTAATGACCTTTCTTCCGACATCCATAACATTCCACCTCGGATAATGGCCGCCTGTAGCCGCTCTCCTCCCTTGTCTGATTCCTCTCATCTCCATTAGTCTTCTTATTGACCGTGAAATCCTGTTTTTGCGCATCAACATCTCAATCTTCTTCTCGAGTTCTAGAATCTTCTTATCGGTATTACTGGAGTCAACCGTTATTTCCCGGACATGTTTTCTGCCTGAACTATCACTCCTCCCCGCCTCTATCTTCCGATAACCCTCAACCTCAAGCGCCACTGTGACTGCTTGTTCCAAGGTATTAGGCTTCCCTTGATTGATATTGGTATGTAAATCATCTCCCATAGTGAAGGTGTGATGTTACCTCGTCAACGACAAGGGGCAGAATGCGAAGTACCTACCGTCATGTAGAATCATATAGACCGCCACAAACCTGTTTACATCACGTGGGTATCTACGGAGATTTTGATTGGCTGAACACTGAACGATTTCAAACCCTGCGTTGTATCAGCTAATTAACTTTTACAAGCCACGAAAAGTATCAGATAAAGCGGCCCTAAACTAGAAAACTTCTATGTAACAATGTCTTATTCTTCTCCAGACATGTACAAAATAATCTGCCCTATTTTCTCATACAAGTTTTGGAACGCTACGATGTCAAATTTCCATATTCAAATACTAACAAGCACACAAAGCTGGCGACGTAGTTTTCGGCGAAGTATGAAATGTGCAAGAAATACTGATAAAATACAGCCGTACAGAACAGATAAAGATGAACTACACTTTCACATGAGTATGGATAGGTAAAGTAGAACTCACTTATTCGGGCTAACTAGTTTTTATGCAATGAAAACCCTCAAAGACATAAAAATTAGCCAAAATTCCCCATGACGAAAACTGGTCCGGCGATAACACCTGTAATGTTACGGCTCTGTCATAAATTCTGCCGATTTTGAAATACGTCAGATTTCGACAATAAAAACATATTTACATCATGAAATGACACTGGAAAATTATATTGACACATAGTACTTCCAGTCGACCACAAATCGTCACAATATTGTCTCTCTCGAACGCCAGCTAGATATTTAACTGCGAATCTCTTCTAATTAGATGATATTATCAAAGTGCTAAATATTCAATATATTGTCTGTTCTCAGACGTCAGCTACATATTTAAGTGCGAATCTATTCTAATTAGATAATATTATAAAGGTGCTAAATATTGAATATATTGTCCTTTCTCCGACACGGGGTTACAGATGTTTTAATGCGAATCTCTTCTAATTAGAGTATATTATAAAAGTGCTAAATATTGAATATATTGTCTTTTCTCCGAAAAGACTCTTGTGGATATTTAACTGCGAATCTCTTCTATTTAGTATAGATTATAAAAGTGCTAAATATTGAATATATTGTCTTTCTCGGACGCCAGCTAGATATTTAACTGCGTATCACTTCTAATTAGATGATATTATCAAAGTGCTAAATATTCAATATATTGTCTGTTCTCAGACGCCAGCTACATATTTAAATGCGAATCTATTCTAATTACATAATATCATAAAGGTGCTAAATATTGAATATATTGTCCTTTCTTCGACACGATGTTACAGATATTTTAATGCTAATCTCTTCTAATTAGATTAGATTATAAAAGTGCTAAATATTGAATATAGTGTTTTCCCCGAAAAGGCTCTTGTGGATATTTAACTGCGAATCTCTTCTATTTAGTATAGATTATAAAAGTGCTAAATATTGAATATATTGTCTTTTTCCAGACGCCAGCTACATATTTAAGTGCGAATCTTTTCTAATTATATGATATTATAAAGGTGCTAAATATTGAATATATTGTCTTTCCCGGACGCCAGATAGATATTTAACTGCGAATCTCTTCACAATATTGCCAAGTATGCTATTTAGCACCATGTTAAAGTATAGGAAATTTGAAAAGTATCTAAAAAAAAGCCAATCCTGCACCTAACTCCATTGAACACAGTCGATAAGGGCAATGGAACCAAGCGACGTGTGATTCTGGATTTGAGCTGGCCTGTGGGTACTTCCGTTAATGACGGCATCAGCAAGTCTGTTTACATGGGTGAGGATATCACTCTGACTTACCCAACAGTGGACAGTATGCTAGACATAATTCGAGAGAAGGGTCAAGGATGCCTTCTCTTCAAACGTGATTTACGACGTGCCTATCGACAGATTCCTGTGGATCCAGGGGATATTCACCTACTGGCATATCGCTGGAAGGAGCACGTCTATCTTGACACTGTTTTCTCATTTGGCCTAAGATCAGGAGCGTATGTTTGCCAGCGTGTAACTAACTCCCTTTGTTGTATTGCAAGACAACAAGGAATCTCTTGTGTGAACTACTTGGACGACTTTGGAGGAGCAGATACATATGAACAGGCGAATCAATCTTTTCATGCACTCGGTGAGGTATTTCGTGCCACTGGCGCGGAAGAGGCTGAAGATAAAGCTTGGCCTCCAAGTACCACTATGCCTTTTCTTGGTGTAGAGCTCGATACCATAGCTATGGAAATGGATACATTTTTTAACGGAGGGTTGAGCTAGAGCCCCTTGAGTCTGTGAATGGTCAGCAAAGCAGAAAATATTCAACTATTCCTGAATAGAACAACTACGTAGTGCTCGTTGTCAAAGATACTCTGTTAAATTTGGGAGAGTGGAGGCGAACAGAATATACCGGTACGGTAGTGGATAAATTTGTCATCGGAACAAAATGAGTACCGTAGTGTGAAAAGGAGAGTACCGTTTGTCATGATTTCGCCAGAGGCTCCTTGTGCAGTCATACACATTTTGCTTGAGAACAAATAATCCTTCTGTGTGGGAACAGGGGATCCTTTGCCAAGGGAGACAGCTGGTGTATAGCATTGTGTTCGCATACTATGTAAGCTTTGTACACTATTGGGTGACCGTGTGTTAGTCGAGCCCACTCACGCATGCTGTAAGTATAAGCACGGACTGAAAATTGCTGAAAAAAGTTATTTCAAAAGATTCTTTACATGGTACCTCTACACTTCTTTCACTCTAGAACAGTTCAGTGATATTTCAGGTCTCTGTCAGCTGACACTGTCTAAAAACAAACTTATGATAGTGATTTTCCCTCGAGGCCCATGTTGAAAGCATTGCTGTATCCGAATCTTGCCCTTGAAAAAGGGGCAATAACTCTTCTTTTATGTCACTTTCAGACGACTGGCAAATCATGTATTAAGGAATCCCCCAAAAATAGTTCATGTGTTGAACGTAAGGTCAGAAATCCGAATTGATGTCTGATCGGCGTAAATGAACGTGTGCCAACAAGCATGGAAAGTCCCAATAATCAGTTAAATCAACTAGAGAACAATCATTTGTTTATTTGAATGCATAATGATAATACCCTCTGAATATCTTTCCCTCTTCCGGCTATTTATATTTTTTTTCTTTGGATGATACCCCCCAATAATTAATCAGTGCAGGATTTAGGATATGGAAGCATGGAAATGGAGAACGGTTGAATTTAGTCGAGGGGAAGAGGGAGTGCTGAGGAGGGAGAAAGAGATTCTTGAATAGGCGAGCCCCACCTTATTCTCTCGCTTCACCGCAACCGTCCATCTTCACCTCTCCCCAGGCTGAGTGTCAAAACATTGACGACAAAATGGCCTACCTTGGGGGGGGGGGGGGAATATCTCTAGTACGGAGAAAAAAGAAAAAAATAATCCAAATACGAAGAACGAAGAAAAAACAATTCGTGAAGAATTCAAGTTTGTCTTTATTTATTAGCTACCACGCTGTTTAATAGTGTTGTTAATGTCAGTACATGCAGCGGAGTAAACATCGGAAAACGTTGGAAATTGTCCACAGTTGATAACATATTTCATTATATACTCCAAAACTGTAAAAAAAATAACCCATATAACAACTTGAGTGATATTTATGGACGGTTTTCGGATGTGGATTTATAAAAAAAATTATAGGCCTATGTCGCCATTGGAATTTCAAAATTGGACCACGGAATCGAAGAAGAAGATTTGTGGGGATTTCTTTAGCACGTGTCATAAACGAGCCAACCAACGAAAGTAGATGTAGTTCCCATGCTTTCTAAATGCTAGTAGGGGCCCTTATAGTGAGCTTCCAAAAATGGCATCAATTACTAGTAGTCCAAGCCAGTCTGCTTGCAAGCTGGTGAAGATTGCTCCAATAGATATCCGGCGAGCTGGAGAATGACCTAAAGGTCATATCGCCTGGTTACAGTGATGCTCCTTCCACTTCTGCTCACAGACCCTCGCAAGCAATTTATACGAGAGTGACGGTGTGAACGGGAACGTAAATAACGAATCTCACAAAATGAGGAACGCAAAATTATAACTTGGTTGAACAGAGAACAGAGAATTAAAAATAGGAAAATACGGTGAACGTTGGATACGTCCAGAACGTGAGTAGTGGGGTCTAAGCATTTAAACTCATATTTTGCCGGGGGAGGTAACTCTGTTTGCACTTTTTGATTTTTGACAAATTCCGGGTTATCTCCCCTGATTCGAACATTCGCGTGTTTTCACAGAATAAAAAGTGTATTCTTCCGCGGTGATGTGGTCTGGTGGTGATGTGGTCGCGGGAAAAAGCTTCCGCGGAGAAAAAGTAGTCCCCAGATTCCAATTACGCTGCATGTAGTCTGGATACCTAACCCACATTACGCTACGTCATCCTTCGCTGCATACGCTGCATCTATGTATCCCAACGTTATTAAAAGAGACGGGTATCCAGTCTACGCTGCATGGTCCGATTGGGTCGAGTGAGGTATCAATGTGAAGCATTCGTGAAGGGGCGCTGGGTGTGGGGTTGAAATATCGTGGACAAAGGGTATGGAAATAGCCGTTTTGGGGTCTAGGTTGGCCCTTAGTGGACCGATGGGATCGAGTGAGGTATCAATGTGAAGCATATGTGAGGGGGCATCCGATTGGACTAGTGTTTCGTCCGATGTCAACATTCTGCGCATGCGTAGACAGGGAATTTTGGGAAAAAGGTGTGGAAGTAGACGTTTTAGGGTCTACGTGGGCCACTAGTGGTCCTATGGAGTCGTATGAGGTACCAATGTGAATCAATCGTGAGGGAGCACCCGCCTGGGCTAGTGTGTCGTTCGTTGTCAACATTCTGCGCATGCGCAGACAGGGAACTGTGGAAAAAGGGTATGGACATAGACGTTTTGGGGTCTAGGTGAGCCCCTAATAGGCCGATGGTGTCGTATGAGGTATCAATGTGAAGCGTATGTGAGGGGGCATCCGATTGGACTAGTGTGTCGTCCGCATGCGCAGACGGGGAATTCTGCGGAAATGGTGTGGAAATATACGTTTTGCGGTCTAGGTGGGCCACTAATGGTCCGATGGAGTCGAGTGAGGTATCAATGTGAAGCAGCCGTGAGAGAGCATCCGCCTGAGCTAGTGTCTCGGCCGTTGTCAACATTCTGCGCATGCGCAGACAGGGAATTGTGGGAAAATGGTATGGAAATAGACGTTTTGGGGTCTTGGTGGGCCACTGTTGGTCCTATAGAGTCGTATGGGTTATCAATGTGAAACATTCGTGAAGGAGCAACCGCCTGGAGTAGTGTGTCGTCCGTTTTCGACATTCTGCGCATGCGCAGACAGGGAATTGTGGGGAAATGGTGTGGAAATAGACGTTTTGCGGTCTGGGTGGGCCACTAATGGTCCGATGGAGTCGAGTGAGGTATCAATGTGAAGCAGTCGTGAGGGGGCATCCGATTGGACTAGTGTGTCGTCCGTTTTCGACATTCTGCGCATGCGCAGACAGGAAATTGTGGGAAAAGGGTATGGAAATAGACGTTTTGGGGTCTTGGTGGGCCACTATGGATCCTATAGAGTCGTATGGGGTATCAATGTGAAGCATTCGTGAAGAAGCATCCGACGGGGTGGATAAGACGTGGATGCGGAGCGAAACGGTGAAATTTTTGGAAAAGTACTGGGTAGGTCTGTATATAGGCTCATACAGTCCCATACTGGCTATATGGGGGGAGGGGTGATCAATTTTTTTCGTGGGATTTACTATGGCTTGTGGGGTCTCGTTTTTCTCGTCTCGTCATTTAGAACACGATGGGAAGGGTCCCAGAGCGAAGCGGTGAAATTTTTAGAAAAAGTTCACCGAGGCCTGTATATAGCCCCATATAGCTCCATACTGGCTATATGGGGGGAGGGGTGGCCAATTTCTTTCGTGGGCTTTACTATGGCTTGTGGGGTCTCGTTTTTCTCGTCTCACCAAGAAAATCACAATGGGAAGGGTCCCGGAGCGAAGCGGTGAAATTTTTGGAAAAGTACCGGGTAGGTCTGTATATAGGCCCATATAGCTCCATACTGGCTATATGGGGGTAGGGGTGGTCACTTTTTTTGTGGGTTTTACTATGGGTTGTGGGGTCTTGTTTTTCACGTCTCGTCATTTAGAACACGATGGGAAGGGTCCCGGAGCGAAACGGTGAATTGTTTGGAAAAGTACCGGGTAGGCCTGTATATAGCCCCATATAAGCTCCATACTGGCTATAGGGGTATAGGTCCAACCTGGGAAATTCACACACGTTCATTGTGGTATGGGTTGTTTGGACTTGTTTTTCACGTCTCGTCATTTAGAACACGATGGGATGGGCCCCGGAGAGAAACGGTGACATTTTTGGAAAAGTTCACCGAGGCCTGTGTAGGTCCATATAGCTCCATACTGGCTATGGGGGTATAGGTCCAACCTGGGAAATTCACACGCCTTCATTGTTATATGGGTTGTTTGGACTTGTTTTTCACGTCTCGTCATTTAGAACACGATGGGAAGGGTCTCGAAGCGAAACGGTGAAATTTTTGGAAAAGTTCACCGAGGCCTGGGTAAGCTTGGGGTAGAGATGGACCGCTATGGGTCTGAATGGGTCGTGCAAGGTGTCAAAGTGAAGCTTTTGTGGGGTAGAGTCAGAATGGCGTGTTTTTAAATGCAAGTCGCGTTAATCTGCGCATGCGCAGTTGGTTGTAGTAAGTAAAGTGATCATTTTGGGGCAGTACAGGAAGGTATTTGGGATGGAGATGGACCGCGTCCTGGGAGGTGTCATTTTGTAGCTCTCGGGGTGTAGACCCGGATTTGGGGGCTATCCACAGCATCTGTGACGTCATCGGTGAAGTCACCAGTACGAGTAGTAGCGAAAGTGGGAATTTTGGGGCAGCGAAGGAAGGTATTTGGGGTAGAGATGGACCATCTTTGGTCCGAATGTGTCTAGGGGAGTGTCATCTTGTAGCTCTCGGTGTGTAGACCCCGATTCGAGGGCTGTCCACAGCATCTGTGACGTCACTGGTGACGTCATCAGTACGAGTAGTAGCGAAAGTGGGCAGTTTGGGGCAGTGAAGGATGGTATTTGGTGTAGAGATGGACCATCCTTGGTCCGAATATGTCGTGGGAGGTGTCATGTTATAGCTCTCGGGGTGTACATCCCGATTTGAGGCATGTCCGCAGCATCTGTGACGTCATCGGTGACGTCATCAGAACGAGTGGTAGCGAAAGCGGGTATTTTGGGGCAGTGAAGGAAGGCATTTGGTGTAGAGATGGACCATCCTTGGTCCGAATGCGTCGTGTGAGGTGTCATCTTGTAGCAACGCCCGCCAACACCAAGCTCAATGCTTCAACGCCCTGGTGAAATAGCTCAGAAGCTCAGATTTTCTAGATATTCCATGGAATTGTCACTAATTCTTCGAAATGCAGTGACGTCCGTCGTTACGCCTTAACAGACCGGAGAGAGAACAACAACAACAACAAGGATGAGACATGAGAGAACAACAACAACAAGAAGTTGTTTCATATAGTTTATTCTTCCCAATGTTACATCATGCCCACGCTGGGTGAGCCGCGTTGGGCATGTTTACAATTCAAGAAGACTCTTGTCCAATCAGAGGCCACCATTTGCATCTGTCATATTCGTTCCTGTCCGTTAGATGTATTCTTGTCCAATCAGAAGTCTCCATTTCAGGAAGTTCCATCTTCGGCCATGTTCGCTCTGAACCGTTTGTTCTAATCATCGTCGGGCAGGCCAGGATACCGTTGAGGCAACATATCCTCAGATAGCTGTTGCGCATTCTGAGTATTTATCAGTGCATGGATGAATACATTCACCCGACGAGAAGATTCCGTAATTTGGTCACGAAGAATGTAACATTGGTCACCCTCTCTACGACCCATTGGAAGTTGGGGCGCTGTTCATAGGCCCATCCCAAGACATCCAATTGGTCCACTTGGTCCAGCACGGGCTGGACGCCCGGTTAATGATGGTAAACGGTTGGTCAAATACCCGGATGTTACTGCTCGGGTAAAAGTATCGAAAAAATGGCCTTTGGTCTCCTCTCTCCTCGTGCAAAGATCACACCCGGCCAAGGGTACACCTTCAAGGCAGGTCAGGCATCGCTGGCGATGGTAGCGGAGATTTCCGGGCTCTCCCCTGGTTGAGCTGTAACCCACACTGAAGAAATCATCTATCATTTCCATAGTTATGGGCGGGTATCTTTTGGTAACTCTTTTGGGGAGTCGAGCGGGAACCGGCACCTTTTCGTCAATCTTCAACGATTGCTCGTCTGCCTTGGAATTGGCTGGCTTTTCCATTTGATCGGGTCTGGTACAGGTTGTGAGAAATGTACATCTAACATGCGTGTTTCCGTATTTATAGTCCTATCGACCAATCAGAGGCCATCATTTCAGAAAGTTCCTCCGTCTTCCATCCGGGTACTGTGGTTTTACATCTGGGTCCTCATCTTACATGCGGGTTCTTCCATGTTTACTGTCACGTGACCGGAACCGGAGAGCTAGGAAGTGACGTCATCTTTCGTATGCGCACGTACCTGTGGTGCACAGGCCCAGGTCCAGAAGCTCTCATGTCCTGCATGTGAATAACCAGTCATATTGTGTGTATGCATGTGTGTTTAGGCATCTGTGTGTGTATGCGTGTGTGTGCTTGCGTGTGTGTCAGAGTGTGCGTGCGTGTGTGTGTGTGCGTGCGTATGTATTTTGTGGCAAACGAGGACATTTGGATGCATACACACCTTTTAAACGAGGACATGCCGCCAATCGAGGACGTCCTCGATTGGAATTCGATGTTAAAACGTTTAAATCGTCGATTTCAAACTGCCCCCTGGTGGAATTTTTCAATAATTCGTCAGACCTCTCTTGAACGGTTAAAAACGGATTGGTGTGTGTTTTTGTGTATGTCTGTTGTCTCCCTTGTTACACACACAGCTCTGCCGGTCCTCGGTCACATGTTGAGGTTCGAGTCAAAGATGGCGGATTGTCGTGGTGTTGGCGGGAGGTTGCGACGGAAAGGCAAATGCGCAGAAGAGGTAATGGCTAGATTGCGTAGTTATGTACTGATAACTGCATTCTGAAGACAATGCTTCAATGTTTGTTAATATGTAACAGTCCTCTTTTGAACTTCATTTTCGAGGTTACGTCGGCGAGTGAACGTGTCCCTTTCAGTTTTTGACACGACAAACTTTGACTGTAGTCTGTACCGGTATGCCGCTTTTGGCGGTGACCCCAAAATCGACATTGATGCCGGATATATTGATCACCCTGGTGGTTTTGATCACTTGTACAATGTATTGTTTGGATGTACCACAGTATTATTTGAGCAACTGTGGAGATTCAGTTCACGTTGCTCTTTTTTTGTCTAACTTCTTCTCCAAAGCGATTATGTTGATCTCAGTTTTACTTATGAAGCTCGCATGGCCATGATCATGACTTCAACAACAACAGTAGCGGAGAGACGTGTAAGTCAGGCTTAATAAGTGTGCTGTTTTTAGGCCTATATCCAGATACATTCCAGTGCTTCTGAAGGTACAAGCTCTTCAACTGTTCAACAGGGATATTAAATTCAAGTTTGGATGTTAAAATATATATCCTAGGTAATTAAATCATTAAACAATCCAAATAGTTATGAGCACTCTAGTAGTAACAGAAATAGTCAAATTATTGATTAATATTTTTATGTTCACAGTATGAGTATGTGAATAGTTCTGTACATAGATGTTCGGGGATGTTAATTTGTGATGCAATCAGAGTTCTACCAAAAACATGACACAGAAGAAGACTATTGGTTTCGTTTCTCTGTTCGTCCAATTGTCTGTCCGTTAACTTTTGTTGTCAGTGCAGTACTTGTAATTCTTCTAACAGATCGGTACGGGTGTCCGACCAGTTATCGGACAGGACAGTTATCGGACACGCATCATTTCTAATTGTTATGCAAAATATAGAATTATAGGTAGCCACGAAAGTCGAAAAATTCAAATCTAACATTTTTGTTTTCATCAAAATTCGAAATTTCTCGGGTTGTGGCGGGGTGCGGAATTCGATCTACCACCTTGTCTTCCCGATCTCGCTCTCAAGTAAATACGTATAGAAATTGAACAATGATCATATCATCTTGAATGACAGAACTCCAGCTAACGATTGTCATGCACAAAACTTGAAAATACATTGTACTTCAATGTCAAATTCTTATTCACGATGGGTATCCGATAACTGGTACTGTCCACAGCGGGAACTGAGCTCAAAAGTCGAGTTAAAAATAGCTCTCGCACGTGCAGAAGGGAGTGACGTCATGAACGGAATTCATAACGGAAGATAGCCGACGAGCTCAGCAATTATCGTGTCAGTTTTCATGTCATTTCAAGAAGTACGTACTTTTTTATATATTCCAAATAAACCGCGAAAATTGTCCGATAACTGGTCGGACACCCGTACCAAACTTTGGGTGTATTTTACCCCATGGGTCAAGTGTGAACCATATTTGTTTTCATGTAAATATGTCAAGGTCACATTTGACAAAAAAAATCATGAAATAGTTAAAACTCGCTGTTCAGTGGCATAACTATGGTGTCTGTGATGGCGAGTTCTGTCCATCTATCCATCCGTCCATTAACATTTGTTGTCTGTCTGACATCTCGGATTTATGAAATAGATAATCGGGCAAGGGCTTATTTCGCACGCTGCTCCAGTTCCAAACCATGGATTGATACATTGGATATATACTTAGCCCTGGGGAAATGAGGAACCCTAATCACCGACCAAATCCCTTAGGCTGTTCGTGTTTGAACCCATGTTTCCGGTCAGTTGCTGATGAAAATTCAACAAGGGAGGGAGGTCAACACAACAAAAATCATAAACTGAACACGAAATAAATGAGAGACAAGTAAATGGGATATTATTGAAAAACATTAAATAGTTTACAGAATCTCTGCTCGACTCATTTGTTTAATTCTCCAAAACATATGCGGTCCTTTCCCACCGAGTCGATGAATCTGCATGTAACTTTTATATCATTTTTTCGGACAATGACCTCGCCATTGTGTGAGTCAAGAAGTTAGAACCATATAACCCACAATATTACGTGATTGAACTGGGTTCTCTAGATTTACCATGCTGATGAAGCATGATTCGCATTACAGTCGATGAAATAAAGATGATAGTATTTTATCGAAAATGTAATGCGAAAGACGCGAAAGTTTTAGATCTTTGGTTAGTAAATTCCCCACAAAATTGGTTAATAACCGTTGTCAAGTTTGAAATACGGTACACAGGATTGATCAGAAAAAAATCATTGTGCATGTTATACCATACACACGTGATATCGGTGAATTCAATGCAAGCGGCTGACCCAGAACAGGGTACCAACACAGCCGGCCTTATAAAGTTGTTCTCCTCTCTTCTACATCCAGCGATGAAAATAATAAAATTATTTGTTTCATTTTCTTCACACCACCAAGGCACAGATACTTGATGAACTGGGTATATCGTGTATATGGTAAGGCCGGCCTCTGTTAATTAATCTTTAGCTTCTCATGGCATGGGGAGGAAATTATGATGATGCTGAATGCTGTAATTATTAATTATTTGACTGCATTAAGATATTGCAATATAAAGAAGTTATGTATACATGTGGTAAACTTTGAGCACCAATGGAAAGTTGATGTCAACTTTGATATGTCAAAGTCAACTATTTCCCCTAATTTCTGCAATTAGAACTGCAAAAAGCTTTGTTGCTGACTAAATCATGTGAAATTTAAATGGCACTTGTGACATTATATCATAGAATTCAGATCCAAGTAACACCCTTTTTGAAGAATGAAAATTTGAGGGGAGTTAACCAGATCCCAACTATATTTACTTATATTTATCAATAGGTCTCCCCTTGTAAATTGCTGCTTTCAATAAATTACAATCAGCCACCAGAGTCCCGCCGTTGGAATTATCAATATACTTAAATGCCTGCATAGAAAAATGTCATCTTGTGAATAGAAGCCCCAAAAAAGAAGCCAACAATATTATTTACCATCGGTACGAACAGATAGTCCAATTCCGTTTCGTAACCGGTCCAGCTATTGCATGCACCGGACTACCACGCAAGGTTTGGCGCGTAACCGGAAGTACACTTGGCGCTGGAAATGTTGACAGAGAACATGAACAGATTGCATTTTATCGTTTTTGTAACATGAAATCCTACTTGCCGTATGCGACAGGTAGATTTTTTGCAACTTGTCGATGGGAAAAATCACTTGCCGGCGGCATGTAGGCAGGTGTTATTTCGAGCTGCCTTGTTCTGCATTTTTTTTTTGCAGCAAAAAATGCCAGATGATTAGAACAATGCGTAATTATTGTTACGCCAAAAAACATGCGGGCGGGTCAAGCTGAAGAATAATTAACAGAGGCCTAATGCTTTTTAACTTTATTTGGATGTTTTGTGTCATTTATCAGGGTATGAAATAGACAAACAAATTCTAATTGCCCATCTGCAAGCATGGCCAACCAACACATCCAAATTCATTGCAATTCAGACAGAATTTGGTTGCCCAAAGAAAATTTAGGTTGCCCCAGGCAACCGGGCAAAGGCCTAATGTGTGCAGAAAATTACTATGCTAATGAGGCCATGCTTCGAAATTTGTTTGCTGGGCATAACCTAAACCCTGTTCAGTGATGTTTACATGTACTATGACAAGAGTGCTTTCTAATGATAACTGCTGCTGCTGCTAGAATAAGAGGTTATGCATATATTTGTCAATTCAATGTCACACCCCTCCAGCCAAAATGGCCACTCAAGGTGTGGATATGTAGCCGGGTAAGTGTTGGTGAAATGTCTCCATCCATCCCCAGGGATGCATTGTGGGGTATCCAATTGACAAGTGCATTAATTAGCACAGGAGTACAAATCACTCCACGTTGAGCAAGTGCTATCAAATAGTGGGTTGATCCTGGGTTCGAAAGTGAAGTTGATCCTTTGCGACCAAAATTAGTCCCAGGTGATCCCGCTCAGCGCTGCCCAAGGTGGGCAGAACCCTGATTCCGCTGATCATCCAGGCCCCCAGTTCTCAAATCTGCCTTTATAACACCGTGAAGACCTAGGTTTGGGTCCTCCATGTTCCCAAACATAATATTCTGAGGAGAGAAACCTATTGATTTTGAGGTCAATGTTCAGGTTCATCAAATTAAAGGCAAAGTCCCAAAGAAGGTAGTACTGTATTGGGAAAAAGCTATATAATTGTTGCACACTAAAATTATTCATAGATCTGCAAGTCTGCACCAAAATTTATGTTATTTCTGTCCAATGTAGGATGGCAAATATTCAGTGTGGTCAAATGTGCACGCATATATTTTACATGTATGTAGTCCCCATTGGCTGTGAATATATTGACTTTTTTCTCAGAAGTTGTATTTTTTTTTCCAGATAGATAATTCCAAGAAAAAATGGAACGATCTTGTTACGCAAGAGGCTGTTCGCTATTGCAAAGCTGGTAGAGATAAACGAGGATTCGGTGTGGAATTTATCAGCATCCATACAGGTGAGATTCCATAGATGCCTGTATTCATGTCATCAGCATTTACAGTTTCACTGAACTACACTGTTTGATGTATTATCTGTCTTTTCAAGGAAGGGCGAGTGATTGCTCGTGCTCTCGCCCTCACATGCCCAAAGATCTCCAGGCGACCGATTTATCACTCACCCATATTTGTAATGAAATCCTGCAGAATGGTATCATAAAAAAATGATACGTGCGTACCTTCGATGAAAACTCAAACAGAAAGCGGAAATAAACTTATACTTTCGACATTTACAACCCTTTGTAAAGTGATGCAAGATTGCCTTATTAAAGACACAATGAGTATGATCATTGGTTCATCATCTGTACACTTACAGGGAAATAAGCGAGCACATGTTATCTCTGGGTGAGCAGTTTGTACTACGAGAGCTGCGTACATGTGACATGCAGTCTCTGTGTTTTGCTTGAGCGATAATCCTGTTGAACATATCGTCTCTTTAGCGATGGCAAGCATTCCGAAAGGAAACAAAGTAGAGTTGAAAACCTTCCAAGTTCCAACAACAGGGGAACAGCCACTGATAGCCATTCAACAACACATTGGTTTTACAACCGAGGACATGGACGGTCAGCAGTATGTCACATTCATCGGGTGGAAACTGTGTATGGTACAGAGACACGATCTCCGGACATCCTATTTTGCGGGGCGGCCAAAAAATTATTTGACAGCTATATTGAGGGTACCAATTCCGTAACAAAGAATAATATCTTGAAGCAGGTTGAAGGAATGACCCATGGAATATCCATTCTTGTACATTCTGGGTCGCAGAAAGATGAACCCAGTAAATATGGTCCTTAATTTGCTCATTTGATTTGAATTCTAAAAATAAACATGAATGCCATCTTTGCAACGAAAAATACTATGTACCAAGTTCATAATATTCAAAATAATTTACATACATGTACATTGGAAATTTATTAAAAAACTGAAATTTACATAAAATTGATAAATCCATTTAAATTATACTGAACAGAAAATTTGAAAAAAAAGTTCAAATCTAAAAAAACCCTGAAAGTTCATTATCTGATTTTTGAATTCGTCATTGAAATAATTGGGTTCATTATTCTTTAAAAAAGATAAAACTAATGATATTAAAATAACTTTATAAAAGTTCTTTATTAGCAGTTTATTTCACAATATTTTATCACTCGTCCCAGCAGAGCGATAGCTCACCCAGTAGTGTTTTGGGGGAGTAATTGACAAGGAGAGTGACCGCTCCCCTGAAGCATTTCAGGAGAGTGATTTACAACTTGCCCTTAATTTGCTCATCGAAAAGACTGTATTATTGCTAACGGTATGAGAAATTGCTTACATTTATATTTGTATTTATTTTTTCAGATGTATGCCTCGTTGGAGTTTGGTGATAACTGAATTATGAATGTCGAATCTGATTATTATAAATGTCATCTGTTAAATACGCTAAATAAGCACCTGAATCGTAATAAAGAGCTAAAGGCCAGATTCTGTATGTGATGTGTTTTTGTTTTTGTTTTAGGTCGAGGGATATTCGCGAAGAAGAAGTTTGAAGAAAAGGAATTTCTTCTAGAATATTCAGGGGAGCTAGTAACGTACAAGGAAGCCTTGCGGAGAGAGAAAGAGTACACAGATGCTGATGGAAACTTCTTGTTCTTTTTCAAATTCAAGAACAAAACATTATGGTACATACATCTTTGACAATAATTCCATGTATATCCTTGGGACTGTAACAGAAAAAAAAATATCATCCATTTATCTCTCAGTGTCTTTTTCTGGAACAGTCCTAGCTAAAGGAAGCAGATCATGCTTCATGTATCCCAGTGGCCTAGTAATCGTAGGGGGTGGGGGAGCACTTGGAAAAATGTTTTGAAGGGGGGGGGGAGGGAATGGGGCTTGAGGTTGTTCCATCCAGTCAAATCAAAGCCTGGGTGATCTCAATCAGCGAAGTTCTTTCAGTTAATTGAAAGGTGGGCTGGAACAACCGTGGCGTACATGTCATCGAGTCTCCACAGCTCGGCTCGCGACCCCTTTTGATAATTCAAACCGAGTGCACCTGTGACATGTCATCAATCCTTACAGCTCCACCATCTCCTTGGATGTTTCAAACTTGAAACTCCGCTGCGTTTCGCCATTGGGTTTCCTGTTGCATACAATTCATTGGCTTAACTGTTGATTGGCATTCAAGCATCAGACCATCGTCACAAAATCATGTATAAAAGTCTGATACTCTTCCTAAAATACTGAGGTTCACAACTGATGTGTGACCTCGTTTTCCCTTTTGAGCATGTGAATCGATAGCTGAATGCATCGTCCGAGTAAATTGAGCCCGCACCACCAGTTCATCAGTTGTTTCACTTTGCCCCAGTTCTGAAGACAAAATGAGGTCACGTCATGGCATTAGTGAGCCTGGTATATTAGGAAGGGTATCGCAATTATATTTGTGATTTTCAATGATCGTTTCAGACTGGAGATATGGGGCAAGGGCAAATACGCCAACGGTCAAGGTCACTGACGCAGAATCAGAAATAGTTGTGAATGGTTATGCCAGTGGTAATGATTATACCTTTGACTGCTTGACATCTGCCATCATTTTTACTTAGATCTTTTGAACGTTCAAGTTACTTAGTAAACTTTCTCAAGCTACCACCATGCTTTCTTCAGCATTTTCTGTTTATGGGCATATCTTGAGTGAAATCGAGTTTCTGTTCTTAATGCCAGCTTCCTCCACCAACCAAACTGGCTGTCACCATATGAACTTGAGTGTGACATTAAGCTAACAATTCCATTCCCTTCTGTTTTTAATGGCAGATGAAGTTTTGTCACAACCAATCATGCTGATTTGCTGAGAATATTTGATGAATTCTTCTGCTACTTGTCTGTGTATCTGAACATCAAGATGCCTTTCATGACACAATTAAGGTATTTTTTCTCGATTGGGCCACCTTCATTTTGTCTAATTTTTTCAGTGTTGATGCAACTCTAGACCCGTTTGACCTTACATTGGGCAGACTGGTGAACGATGGGGTTGGGCACCATGAGAATGCTAAAATGGTTGTTATACCAATCGATGGCAAACCGCATCTTTGCCTGTTCGCTCTTAGAAGAATACGTAAAGGGGAGGAGATCAAGTACGACTATGGTGTACCAAACCTTCCATGGAGGAAGAAGGTAAATATTTTATTCTACCTACCCATATTGTATGAAACAACTGACCGCTATACATGCATTTTTCAGGGCTCAATTTAAGGTGGTAACCTGTTTTCAGGTTGCCTGGAGATTGCCATATGAAAAATAGTGGTCACCTATTTTCAGGTCCCCATAATTTTGACTGATAATATGACATTAGGTTAATAATTATGCAAGAGGTTTCCACAGGTTACCAGTCATGCCAGTGTAGAATTCAGGGTAGCCTGTTGAGAGGTTACCATCAGCACTCCTTAAATTGAGGCCTGTTTTTTGGCTATATGGTCAAATAACAGACTGTTTATGGAAGGATATCTATTTCAGCAGTCGGAAGAGTAACAAATTACAGCTAAAACAGTTGTATGGTTATTTTAACCCATGCAATTAAAGCAAAATTGTACACTTTTGAAGGTCTCAGTTCAGAACTCAATTTAGAAGCTAAATCCAGGAGGTGTATGTAGTGTAGTACCCAGACATCTGTGCCAGGATTTCCCACAAGTTTTGATGGAAGTATTCAAATGCAAAATCGTGATGGAATGGTTGCAGACATTAACAATTAGCATGAATGCAGTTCATTCAAGGCATGCATATATTGAAATAAAAGGCTTCTCCATGAACTAATTAGCCAAACAATTTCAGCGTATAAATATTCCATTTCAAATTTTTGCAACTGTCTCTCTATATGAACAATGAAAATAGAGCTAGGTTCTTGAGCTGGGTATTGCATATCGAAGGATCAAATATGTGATTTTATTTCTTGTTTGAGCAAACTGATCTCCTCATATTGTCTACGGTATTCAATTAAGATATCAGATAGCCAGAAGTAACGCGGACATGCTAATGCTATGATGCTAATTCCAGCTGACAAGATATGCACATCATATCTCCAAATTTGGCACAATATTACCAGGTAACTATGGTTTCATAGACGGTCTAGTAGAATTGTATCAGCTGCCATGATGTGTGTTCTGAATAGATGACTAACTTCTAATCTGAGAATTTTAATCAAGTTCTCACACTTAACGGAAAAACCAGTATTATAGATCGTTTGGAATATCCCAATTTTAAAAATGAATTTCACAGATATGTTGGACAGCATGTGGAATCTCATGCTTCTCAAAGATGATGTCTCCACAATATGATAGAGATACTAGTGTCCGCGAAAGGACAAAGATATACCTGTGTGGTTAGAATGTGTTCAATAGTGATGCATGATGTTGATGGTTGCTGTAAATGATTCTGCCAGATGAAAAATGTTGCCTCCCTTCAGTTCAAGTTAATAGTTGTTGCAAAACTTCAAAGCGGTAATAGTGTCATTTCAAAAATATTCAGCAAGTGACATTCTGCTTGAAAAATATTCTAGTGATGAAGTTGACCTTGAAATTACACCCTCACAATTTGACTGTTGTCACAAAGTTCTGTCCTCATGTACATAATGCTACATCACCCTACTGAATCAGCAAGTATGATTATAGGTGAATGCACCAGTCCACATGCGACCATGAACTGTAAGTTGGATCACTTCACATCGAAGCCTCATAGCAGCTGCAATGTTATAATGAGGCAACATATGATTATATATCACGTATATGTCGACAGTCCGTTGTAGCTACCATTTGTCTTGGCAACAGTCCATTTGGCGAATCATTGGATCAGACGATGTGCTCTCTGTGCATCATTCACAAGTGCATGTTGACCTACCATGGACTGTCAATCGGTCCGATGATGATACAATGGACTGTCGTAATATCAGACAGACAGAGAATAAACTATTAATGGTTCATATTCCTATTAAACACACACAAGTGGAAGGAATCGAGAGATGAATGAGTCAGTGATACATGAGGCAGGTAGTAAGTTCCCACGTGTTCATTTTGTGCTCATTTCCTCACAATATAATTTGATGCTAATACCTACAATGGACTGTCTACCAACACCTAAAAACACCTCTCGCCGCAAAAATGTTTAAATTTTTTGTTAACTTGAAATAGTAATAACCCTACATTTGGTGACAATATAGTACGATATCTCACCTTCAAAAAATGACGGGACACCAGTAACCATAACTGTCATCGATATGCTGAAAATCGTTCATTTTCGACTATGGTCACTGTCGTCCGGTCAGACATGTCAGACACACGCCCACGCTTGATAACGAAAGCACCGAAAAACCTACCACAGACTGTGATTTGACATGTGATCGGCGGTTTTCACCTACATGTATAATCATACATGTACTTGTTGATTCAGTAGGGTGTACATGGTATGATCATGGGTATATGAGATACCAAAATTCGATTCAAATGATCTGAACCGTGTTTCAATTATTAAGACAGACGGCGGTGAAGCATGATTACCATTAATCATGTTGATGGTTCATTAGAAAATGACATAACACATGATATCTCTTCAAACTCAATATGTACATGTGTTGGCTTAATTGTTAGCCTGCCAACAGCTACTCCAACTATTTTTTATGACAGGCAAAACAGACGGCATCTGAGATTGGTATGACCATGATTCAGAAAACCTTTACTGTTATTCACATTTATGACATCTATAATAATCTGACCTTGCCATGGGAAGCATAAATCGGTGAATTTGTATTGGTATATTCCATATAATTTTCACCTAACTTTTTTTTTTTAGGAACAGTGTTCAATCATTATTTGGTCATTCATATGTCGACAAACGGAGCTCTTCTATCCTTTCTCATGTCGATTCATGTCCCATGACAAGATCAGAATTGATATGTTCTGCTTTAATAGTGTGGGTGTCAAAAGGTGGAACCAGAAATGTGTTCCTAATGGATGAATTGTGTTCAGACGAAGTGAAGACATGGCCAACTTCAATAGAACTTTAGTTCCAGTGTATACACGCATTATGCATGGTTCATCGGAGTTTGAGAGAGCCACATTTCATGCAGAGAATATTATTAATCTATGTATTCACCTACTGTAGTGTTTTTTAAGGTTCTAATGTAGTTCATAATCTTGAATGAATGAACCAAATGAAGAAAAAACTGCTGCTCTTCATCACATATTTTGGAATAGTTCCGAACAAAATGTTTGACCTTTTGACACCCTTCCTTAGCTTATGTTTCCTTTTAATTAGTTCTGCAAATGGAAATACTGTATATTTTGTTAAAAAATCATTAATTATTGGAATGCTTTGTTTCAAACAGATTCAGTTTATACTAACAACAATCAATATTTGCACTGCCCTGCTTCAGGTTGTCACAGGGGTTTCAGGTTGTGCCTGTAGCATTATTGTTATGCAGTTCATTCTTGTTTTGTCCTATTTGCTTCGTTTGAACTGGAAATGATGTTCTCGTAACACAAGATAATTTCACCAGCATTTTGCATGTGCAGTGCCAAGGAAGCAAGACACATCAATTGTTCAGGGCTTGTGGGGAATCGCATAATTGAAATGGGCTATCCTTTATTGTATATATTATAGTGTGACTGATTGAGACGGTCTTATACTAGCTTTCAATAAAAGATACCCAATCAAGGACATGAGTAATTATAGCAACCATTTGAGGACATGCACATAGCTGCAGTATTTGTCCTCATTCTGAATGCTTAGTTCATTTGGAATACAATGCAACTCCTCTCTGGACTGGTGAAACACTGGTTACGCCAGTTTCCAAATAAGAATATGCAATTGACGACATCTAAGCGGACACATTCCATACGATATAACCTTTGAAAACGAGGATAGTTTTCCTAAGCCATGTTTGTCCTAATATGGGTACTAATTATGTGTATGTGACTATATGTCCTCAATTGGATATTCTTGAGACTAGTCTGTAGACTTGTCAATTCATGCCTGTTGGTTTAATTTTCCCAAAATCTAGTCCCATTATTGTCCAGCTCCTGCAGATTCCTGTTTTCCATCATAATATGACTGAAAGATTGTCGATGTTGAGACTATGTCCTACTCATGCAGTCACCCTCTATGAAGAACGTACAAGTTTGATATTGCTGAATGCTATGTTGAACTTTTTCATCCCCCTTCCCTTCTTCCCTGTCCGGCCTGTGTCTTCATTATCAATTTAGGGATAGATCTTTGCAACTTGAAGTTGAATGGTGAATGATTAACGTCATGTAGTTGTGCTATATTCCCATTTGTTATCCAACTTGTACACATGTCTCTGCCCTGTACATGTATCTCGGTTTAATATTAATAGGGACATACATGTATTAACATACACTAAGCAGTCCGTTTTCTCGGCCAGGTCTTTATTGCTGGGAATCCACCTGGGCACCACTGACAGAAGTCTAGTGTACATGTATACAGGAATTTTCTCCCTCACTACAGTCTGTACCTCTCCACAAGGTCTTGACAATTTATTGTCCTATTAAAGTTGACTGTATATTTGATTTGTCCCACTCATACTGTATACATATACTGATTGCTTTCACTTGTTCAAAAGAGGTGTGCTGATTGGGAGGTGTAATGATTCTCTGATTAGTACATGTATGCCTGAGTTCTGGTACAATCGAAACAATACAATGCTATACAGAACATTCTTGTCTGGGCTGTATCTTCCTGACTACTTGGCGAAGAAGTTTGGAAATTATCTGGAGATTGCTTACTGTTATGTAGATTTGCACTACATGTATCTTTTTTATATATATATATATATATATATTCTTCAAGGTAGTTTAGGTTCTAGTTTCATAATTAAATATAATAATTGACGTGAAAAATGATATGAATTTGAGTTCATTGTTGAAAATTCACACCAACTGATTTTATCCGCATATCTGCAGTGCTATCAGCGGTAACCTTGATAAACCAGTCTGTGGATTGTGGAGATGCAGTGAGAACATTCACAGCTTTGTCTCGACCTGATGCCCATCTACCCCACCTGGATGAGGACAACGCCACCAAATACCAAAAACAACTCTACGAACAGAAGGCTCAGAAATCTGAGAATGAGGTAATGATAGTCCTTCTGACAGCAAGGATTAGATTACAGTAAAATATATGGAATGGGGGTGAAATGAAAGAAAGAACGAATTGGACTTCAGCGGGATGGTATCTGGGTGGTCGGTGTTTGAAAGAAGTGCCTTACTCAACCCCATATACTATTATCTGGAACAGCCCTCAAGAGAGATGAACCCTGGAGTTGTTGAATTTATTGACCAAATTTGGTCTTCGATTCTTTTGTGGTCTTTTTGAGCAATTTTGCCATCATCAATTTGAGGCTCTATCAATGGCCATTCCTGTATCCAGTGATCACTATAGTCACGAAGGATGGCCAGATAATTGTCTCATTTTGGCATGTTTGGTAGTTCATGTCCTAGATCCGCTAGGCTTATGCTTGAATACAGGTGAGCACATGGTTTATCATTGCTCCTAAATATTTTGAGAGCATAACCTGCCAAAATGTCCAATCATTTAAATACATTATTGGTCCATTGAAGCCTCTATTACATTAACCCAAGACTAATTGATTTATTTATTCCAGCTGTTCCAGAAGACGGGCTAAGAATCTCAAATATTTCACCCACCACCCATAGAGTTTTTTCTACATTTACAGTGTCTTCTCAATATTATCAATCTGAAATCAACGGGTCATCAATAAAATAAAAGAAAATTCCCTCTGTCCATCCCAAACCCTCAATAATTTCATGCTCAGCTTTGTATTAGTAATATTAAAGTTGGGAATATTTCAATCAACTTTCCATGTGGTATAATTCACAATCTTCAGCTTATTTGACTGTACAGTGGGGGTGTTTTTTTCAAAAGGATAGTGTTGTTTGTGAACATGCCAGGTGAATTCACATGTATGTAGGTGTGGTTAATATCTGGTCATTACTCTCATCCACAGTGTGCCTACAGTGAGCTGCTAACTCACCACGAGATCCTCACTTGTGTGGACCTGGTTAACCAACAAGTACTAGAGGAACATGAGAGTAAGTGTCAAGAGTATCGAGACCACAAACATTGTAACTATAGAAACTGACAAGACAAAATGTTTCACCTCTCTCGCAGGTGTTGCCATGGAGAAGTCCGTACATCTGTCAACACAGTCAATTTTTAGAAAACAACTTCTGGTTGAAGATTTAAATTCACCTGGTAGATTCTTAGATGCCATGTAAATTTTACCTTTTTTTGTTCTCATGCTGTACAATTTTAGAAGCAAAGTGGTAACTGATAATGTAATCTCAACATCCCCCATGCGCCCCTGCCCTGTTCATCTATCTGTCTGAACATCTCTCAATAATTTCTTCATCCAAACCAGTTTGAATATCTGCTTACCTAATCCAAGTCAGCCTATTGAGTTGGGATCTGATCGGGCGGAAACCTTGGTGGCCATCTTTAATTTATGTGTTGGATTACTAAGTTATGAACTTGAATATTTATATTGCTGAATGTGACGTTAAACCTTAATTCTCTCTCTCTGATTAATTTATACAAAAAATTAGTATACCTCTTCGATATATCAAGCGACTTTCAATGAATTACCAATCCCGTTTTTCTGATTGGGCGAAAACCCGGGTGGCCATCTTTAATCTATGCAAAATCATTAATGAAACATATCTCTTTTACTGTCAACTGTTGAATAAGAAAGTTGGTATACATCATCAATACATCCAGAAACTTTGAACTGGGACCTGACTGGGCGGAACCCTTGGCGGCCATATTTAATTTATGCAAATTGTTAATGATTCGTCTTTGATACCATCCAACTGTTTAGTATGAAATTGGTGTACATCATCGATACATCAAGAAACTTGCAGTGAATTACCAAACCTGTTTTTACCCCTCGGCCATTTTGGCCTCGGGATATTGTCGTTGCCATGTACGTCCGTCCGTCCGTCTGGATGACCGTCAGTCCGTACGTCCGTCCGTTAACGCATTTTAGGCAAAACCGCTTGAGATACAACCGCCAAATTTTCTACACTTATTTATCTGGTGCTAAGTCAGACGCCTATTGAAAGTGGCTTCCCTCGGCCCATATTTTACAGAGTTCTGCCCCTTTACAGATATATTAATTTCTATTTCTGTCCTATATGCCTGAATATAACCAACTATATCTGCAGAACTGTGTTTGGTATAGCTACTATATTTTGGAAACTTATTTATATTGTTGTATTCTACAATCCAACAAAGGATTACTCGCCTCGGCTTATGGAGTTATGCCCCTTTCGGATGTAATAATCTTCGATTTTGTTATCTGTAGTTGAATGTACAAGTTATATCTGCAGGTCCGTGTTCAGTACAGCTAGTCGTCTCGGTTCTTATTTTACAGTAGTGCTAAGTCTGACGCCTATCGAAAGTGGCCCATACTTTACAGAGTTATGCCCCTTTACTGATATATTAATTTCTATTTCTGTCCTATATGCCTGAATGTAACCAACTATATCTGCAGAACTGTGTTTGGTATAGCTACTATATTTTGGAAACTTATTTATATTGTTGTATTCTACAAGCCAACAAAGGATTTCTCGCCTCAGATGTAATAATCTCCAATTTTGTTATCTGTAGCTGAATGTACAAGTTAAATCTGCAGATCCATGTTCGGTACAGCTTATTCGTCTCGGGTTCTTATTTTACAGAGTGCTAAGTCAGACGCCTATCGAAAGTGGCTCCCCTCGACCTATATTTTACAGAGTTATGCCCCTTTACAGATATATAATTTTTCTATTTCTGTCCTATATGCCTGAATGTAACCAACTACCGGTATATCTTGATCATCCCACATAGAACTATCTCTTCCCCAATTCACACTACACATGGGTCACAATCACATCACTTGGGGAAAGCCGAGGGTTTTGATTAGATCAATCTCATGTTTCTGATTAGGTGGAATCTTGTCCGCCCTCTAATTATGCAAAACCATTCAACTGTTCAATATGTTAATCTCAGACAGGCCTTTATAGGCTTTGTCTCCCGATTGTGGTTTCAACCATGGCAAGTTTGTAAGTGTACGGTGTAAGTTTTAGTGTGATGATGTTTGAAACCAAATATTTTCTTTAGGAATAAAAGCTATTGGTGCCATAAATGAAGCAATCGATCAGGGGGACCCAGAAACCATGCTGGCAGCTCTGCTCATGCCATCAGTCAAACTCCAGAATGTACAGAAGAAGGAGGGTGCTCACTACCAGGCTGTCCTGGATAGAGAAAAGAAGAAAAAGGTAGAGGTGCGTACAGAAGAGAGATGTCCCAGAGTTAGTTCAGTGGAATGCTTCGATATATTGAGGAGATTAAATGTCCAGTGATTTGACGAATTAAGAAGAAAAACTCCTGATTTTGTTACATTTATATATTGTTGAGGGCAGTCAGAAATGCCCACAATGTTAGCAGGCCACTGACTTCACTCAGCAGTCCATGTCTGGATAGCTTCGAGAATTTCGTTTGCTAACCAAGCTGGCGCTCCCCATTGACACTGCTCCTGTCAAGTTTTCTTGGAGAGTGTATACCGCCTCCAAACAGTCAAAAACAAAATAGATTAAAATTCCAAGCCCTAACCCACCATTGGTGGAAGACTTGCGATGTGCAGGTCACAATTTATTATATCATATCCCCATTGATGTAACAATATTGATTTCAATTTACATACTTAATGCTTAATATATTTTCCAGTACTTCCCAAAATGCATTATATATCCTGATATGATTAATTTTCCTGCCAAAGTTGCAATATTTATTCAGTTCATACTTTTTCTCCCTCTGAAATAATATGAATATTTTGGTTTGTTCAGAGAACACGGGATGAAGGAGCGGTGCTATGGTTAGAGGAAATACAGGCAGCTATTGAGCAAGCCAGCAAGGATGCAGATGCTAAGAAATGTATGGTTCTTGAACAGATTAACCACTTGTTCAAATAAGAAATATTAAATAACCATGACGGATGAATCATATTCTAATGCTTTTATCGTGATTTAGGTATTTTCTCTCCCCCCTCCCCCCTCTCTGTGAGGAATAGTATTGTACATTTAATTTAGATCTATACATTGTTACCCCTCAGCCCATAGGGCTGTGGGGTCTTGTCGTTGCCATGTACGTACGTCCGTCCGTCCGTCAACATGTTCTTGTCCGCTGAATATCTGCAGATCTATGAAGTCGGGCCTGACCAAACTTTGGTGAGAGCTTCCTGAATGTTGACTGATGAAATGATTAGATTTTCAGATGGCTGTGATGATTTCATAATTTTTAAAAAAAATTTTATTAGTGTTTGTTAATGGCTTAGCTTTTGCACTGTTATCTATGCCCATCGGCAACGCTTGGTTGCATGTTTCAGTGTGAATTTTAAAGGTTCCCTGATACAAGAAAGCCTGGTCCATTCATTATTATTGGATGAAGGACAACATTTTTCTTAAATTTTGCTATTAAGTCATTCTAATCTACATCATATGATTTATTCTAAAACTTTTGCATGAACCATATTTGTGTCCACACATTTAACCGGTACAACATAATGCTTCAATTTTTGTCACCAAACATGTTACTGTACCTTGGAAAGTATTTAAAACGAGTGATTAGGAGAGCCCATTTTTAGCCTGACTCTGGGCAATTTTGAACCAGTTTGCATACCTTGAGCTTATGCCCCCCCCCCCAATAATGGTAAGGGTGGACCTGTGTCAATTAGTGTGTTTACTTGTTATCACACTTGTGCAATGCATAAATTGCCACTGATAGAGCTACACTTTCTTGCATGCTGTAATCCCAGCACACCACTCACGTGAAACCGAAGTCTGTTATATAAGGTATCGAAGGATTTTTTGCAGGTTCCGATCCCAAACTCCAAGTTCCTTTTCGTAATTCATTATTGAGGGTCCAGTTTTTTTAAGTGAGTTTCGGTGCAAAGAGCCTGTGATCAATCACAAGACGGAGGTTCATTAACATGAAATTCAATACCCATCTATGCAATCAGATCGATATTGAGGCTCCCAGAAGCTTTTTCCAGGAGTATTTCCTTCAGAAATCCTTACAAATTGAACAACAACAACACTTTCGTTTTTTGTTTCATTTGAGTTTTGGGCGCCCATATGTTTTCCGAAACTAAATTGGCTCTAGATGCAGCCCGGATCCTACTCGACTAAAAAAAAAACAGGCTGAGGGGTCCACGCACCTTTTAGGTGCTTGCCTGCAATTCATGTTAATAGATGTAGCAATGTTGTTGTTGTCATTTTTACCCCTCGGGCAGATTCTGCCCGAGCGGTATTGTCGTTGCCTCCGTCGTCTGTCCGTCTGTCCATCATATCCTTGTAAACACATTATCTCAAAAAGTCCTTCACTTACAACAATGAAACTTCATACAGTTGTTTAATACAGCCAGTACCAGAAGCCTATTGAAAGTCCGTGCCATTGGATGTGTTTTTCAGGAGTTATGCCCTTTATACATGTCTGTCTGTTTTTATCCTTGTAAACACATTATCTCAAAAAGTCCTTCACTCACAAAAATGAAACTTCATACAGTTTTTTAATACAGCCAGTACCAGAAGCCTATTGAAAGTCGGTGTAATCGGATGTGTTTTTCAGGAGTTCTGCCCCTTTATACATGTCTGTTGGTCCATATCCTTGTAAACACATTATCTCAAAAAGTCCTTCACTCACAACAATGGAACTTCATTCAGTTGTTTTAACAGCCAGTACCAGAAGCCTATTGAAAGTCAGTGCCATGGGATGTGTTTTTCAGGAGTTAGCAATCGTTCGACTACATCTACTATACATGTGGGTAATCACTGTTCTATTGCTATATTGCTTTGTCTGTCTATGATCTATATCATACAGGTAAAATTATTCCCACCCCAAATATGTGAGTTTTTGGCGTCAGAAACATAATTTCCACATTGCACTGGGCCCGGCCCGAGGGATCCCGATGGTGACAGCCACATGTTAATCATGAGATTTCTGGTTGCATGACTTATTTTCAGATACTTGGTACAGAATGGACAACACTGAAAATAAATTATTGTAGCAACTTCAATTCATCATGGGATATATCCACCTGTTTTAAAACATTTCATTTATCAATTCAAATTTTCTGATTTTTTTGCTCCATCTATCATTTTTCCAACCCGTATGAGCTGGAATATGTCCAGGAGAGCATAATGCCTGGGCACTACTTCAGGGATTCTGTGAACTCACAAGATAGTTGCATGCCTATCCTCCCATCATGCTCCTACTCTGACGGTCTATAATCTTATACTCCATAGTATCCGAGGTGGTGGCACCAGTGAACCTGTCCATAGACAATGAGGACCAAGAGATCTTGCAGGCGGGGGTATCACACAGTGATGTAGACCTGACCAGTGTCAAGCCTGAGTGTAATGATACCTACATAGAGAATCTGAAACAACTCAAGGCAGAGAAACTGGAAACAGGTGTGTACAATATTTCTAACCATTCCGTATTGTACATGTAGTTCTTCCTGTCCAATCATATCTGAGCGGAACATGTGGAGTGAATAGATCATGTGGGGCTCCATGATGTCAGAGCAATTCATTGATCGATTATGTGGGGCTCCATATTGAACATTTCAATGTTAGATTTTGTTTGGTTCCATAGTATAAGGGTTACCCATCTTTGTACTTCAAGTCCACATCTGTACATATTCTTCCACCAATGTTATTACCCCTCGGGCAAATACCCAGCTATGCAATCAGATCGATATTGAGGCTCCCAGAAGCTTTTTCCACAGTATTTCCTTCAGAAATCCTTACAAATTGAACAACAACAACACTTTCGTTTTTTGTTTCATTTGAGTTTTGGGCGCCCATATGTTTTCCGAAACTAAATTGGCTCTAGATGCAGCCCGGATCCTACTCGACTAAAAAAAAAACAGGCTGAGGGGTCCACGCACCTTTTAGGTGCTTGCCTGCAATTCATGTTAATAGATGTAGCAATGTTGTTGTTGTCATTTTTACCCCTCGGGCAGATTCTGCCCGAGCGGTATTGTCGTTGCCTCCGTCGTCTGTCCGTCTGTCCATTATATCCTTGTAAACACATTATCTCAAAAAGTCCTTCACTTACAACAATGAAACTTCATACAGTTGTTTAATACAGCCAGTACCAGAAGCCTATTGAAAGTCGGTGTCATTGGATGTGTTTTTCAGGAGTTATGCCCTTTATACATGTCTGTCTGTTTTTATCCTTGTAAACACATTATCTCAAAAAGTCCTTCACTCACAAAAATGAAACTTCATACAGTTTTTTAATACAGCCAGTACCAGAAGCCTATTGAAAGTCGGTGTAATCGGATGTGTTTTTCAGGAGTTCTGCCCCTTTATACATGTCTGTTGGTTCATATCCTTGTAAACACATTATCTCAAAAAGTCCTTCACTCACAACAATGGAACTTCATACAGTTGTTTAAACAGCCAGTACCAGAAGCCTATTGAAAGTCAGTGCCATGGGATGTGTTTTTCAGGAGTTCACACAAACCTGTGTGGATTGCTGTGAATAGACAGCAATCGTTCGACTACATCTACTATACATGTGGGTAATCACTGCTCTATTGCTATATTGCTTTGTCTGTCTATGATCTATATCATACAGGTAAAATTATGCCCACCCCAAATATGTGAGTTGTTGGCGTCAGAAACATAATTTCCACATTGCTCTGGGCCCGGCCCGAGGGATCCCGATGGTGACAGCCACATGTTAATCATGAGATTTCTGGTTGCATGACTTATTTTCAGATACTTGGTACAGAATGGACAACACTGAAAATAAATTATTGTAGCAACTTCAATTCATCATGGGATATATCCACCTGTTTTAAAACATTTCATTTATCAATTCAAATTTTCTGATTTTTTTGCTCCATCTATCATTTTTCCAACCCGTATGAGCTGGAATATGTCCAGGAGAGCATAATGCCTGGGCACTACTGGATTCAGGGATTCTGTGAACTCACAAGATAGTTGCATGCCTATCCTCCCATCATGCTCCTACTCTGACGGTCTATAATCTTATACTCCATAGTATCCGAGGTGGTGGCACCAGTGAACCCGTCCATAGACAATGAGGACCAAGAGATCTTGCAGGCGGGGCTATCACACAGTGATGTAGACCTGACCAGTGTCAAGCCTGAGTGTAATGATACCTACATAGAGAATCTGAAACAACTCAAGGCAGAGAAACTGGGAACAGGTATGTACAATATTTCTAACCATTCCGTATTGTACATGTAGTTCTTCCTGTCCAATCATATCTGAGCTGAACATGTGGAGTGAATAGATCATGTGGGGCTCCATGATGTCAGAGCAATTCATTGATCGATTATGTGGGGCTCCATATTGAACATTTCAATGTTAGATTTTGTTTGGTTCCATAGTATAAGGGTTACCCATCTTTGTACTTCAAGTCCACATCTGTACATATTCTTCCACCAATATTATTACCCCTCGGGCAAATTTTGCCCGAAGGGTATTGTCGTCGTCAGCGTCGTCTGTCCGTCTGTCTGTCTGTCTGTCCATCTTTCTTGTGAACACGATATCTCAAGAAGAATTATAGCCAGGCATTGTGAATTGATACCACATATGTATTGGGTGAAGGGTCAGAAGCCTATTAAAAATGACTGACCTTGACCTATTTTATCAAGGTCAAATTCTAGTATTTGCTATATTTTTTGAAGAATTGAAGCTAGGGTCTCTAAATTCATATTATATATGCAACTCGTGATTGACTAGAAGTCTATCCCAGTTGACTGACCTTAACCTATTTTTTATAGGTCATATACTGTTTATTGTGGTATAAGATGAAGAAATAAAGCTAGGCTTTCCAAATTAATACTATGTATACATCTGGCGAAGGTCCAGAGGTGTACTGAAGATGACTGACCTTGACCTATTTTATCAAGGTCAAATTATAGTATTTGCTATATTTTTTTAAGGATTGAAGCTAGGGTCTCCAAATTCATATTACTTACGTAACTGATGATTGGCTAGAAGCCTATCCCAGTTGACTGACCGTGACCTATTTTTTCAAGGTCATATACGGTTTATTATGATCTAACATGAATAAATATATCCAGGGTTTCAAAATTGATACTATGTATACACCTGGCGAAGGACCAGAGGTGTACTGAAGATGACTGACCTTGACCTATTTTATCAAGGTCACATTTTAGTATTTGCTATATTTTTGGAAGGATTGAAGCTGGGGTCTCCAAATTTGTATTACTCATGCAACTCGTGACGGACTAGAAGCCTATCCCAGTTGACTGACCTTGACCTATTGTTTATAGGTCATATACTGTTTATTATGGTCTAACATGAAGAATATAGCTATGCTTTTCAAATTAATACCATGTGTACATCTGGTGATGCTCCAAAGGTATGCTGAAGATGGCTGACCTTGACCTATTTTATCTTTGACCTATTTTATCCAAGTCAGATTCTATTTAGTACAATATTCTATGAAAGATTATATCTACATTGTACAAATTTATATCACTTATGGCTGGACCTGAAGACTAATGAAGAATATCACTGACCTTGACCTATTTTTAAAAGGTCAGATTCTATATGTTAAGTTTAAGATCTCCAAATTCATGTTCCCAATGCGATTAGAATTGACTTTAAATTTTTTGAAGATGACTGACCTTGATCTATATTTCCAAGATAAAATTACTTGATTGGATTATAAGCTTTTTAAAAGAGTATATTTAGAGCTAAGAATTCGGTCATGCTCTACCAGAACCTCCGGCCTTGGCAAAAGCTGAACTACAGTCAACCCTACTAGATCACACTTTTGTTATCTAGTTCAAAAAATACACTGATGATGTTATACATGTACAATGCATGATTGCTGGGTGTAGACAATAACTGATAGCGAGGGGTATTGAAGCCCATGGGCTATTTTTCTCTATCTGATAGGCTTTTATGGAGCCCGTAACTTTAGCTGTGGACCTATATGTCTCTTGAACTACACCCTGCTTGACCCCCCACCCTCCAAACCCTCATTTTTTGCTCCCATCATGCTCCTCTGAGGGTCTATAATCTTATACTCCATAGTATCCGAGGTGGTGCACAAACCAGTGAACTCGTCCATAGGCAATGAGGACCAAGAGACTCTGCAGGCAGGGCTATCACACAGTGATATAGAGCTGACCAGTGTCACGTCTGAGTGTAATGATACCTACATAGAGAATCTGAAACAACTCCAGGCAGAGAAACTGGAAACAGGTATGTACAATGTCTAACTATTCCATATTGTACATTAAGTTCTTCCTCTGCAATCATATCTGAGCTGAACATGTGGAGTGAATAGATCATGTGGGCTCCTTAGTGAGCATTTTAATTATAGATTATGTGGGGCTCCTTAGTGAGCATTTTAATTATAGATTATGTGGGGCTCCTTAATGAGCATTTTAATTATAGATTATGTGGGGCTCCATAGTGAACATTTTAATGTTAGATTACGTTGGGCTTCACAGTATAAGGGTTACCCATCTTTGTAGTCAAGTCCATATCTGTACAATTTGACATGCTTTTTATCGCGCCCGTAACTTTAGCTGCTGACTTACAACATTTTTTTTTATCCACAGCTTCTCGGCCTCACCCAATGTCTCCTGAACTAAGCCCCACCCGACCTCACTCCCCCCCCGCCCCCACCCAATGTCTCCTGAACTAAGCCCCACCCTCATATATTATGCATATGTTGCATGCCAAAACTCCCATCATGCTCTTACTCTGACAGTCTATAATCTTATACTCCATAGTATCCGAGGTGGTGGCACCAGTGAACCCATCCATAGACAATGAGGACCAAGAAACTCTGCAGGCAGGGCTATCACACAGTGATATAGACCTGACCAGTGTCGCGCCTGAGTGTAATGATACCTACATAGAGAATCTGAAACAACTCAAGTCCGAGAAAACAACGCACATGCTTGACCAGTCACATGAGATTCCATTGCTTCATTTACGCAGTCTTTCACCAGAAAATTCTCAGCCATTCCATGTATCAAATTTTCTTGTTTGTCCGATGTATTCAGTGAGCCATAACTCCGTTCCACCAGGGTCAAGTTGTCATCCAGATTTGTGCAGTGAACCAATTTGTGCAGACCTAGGCTTACCAGAAACGGTCCAGAACAATTACAAACCAGCTTCATTGGATGCTAATCGGATGTTTCCACATGATGTAAAAGATGACGAGGTATACATTACAAAGAAGGGTCGTTCCTGCAAACGAAAATTTGCTCAGATGTCAGATTCTTATCCGTCCGATGATGACTTGGAATCTGGGAGCGAATACAAACCAACAGATGATGAAGAGGAGATGGACTGTGTATCGGACTCGAATGACTCAGTTGAGTATCCCTTATTTGGTGCCTTAAGCATCTCTTCTCTCAATGAGGTGGAAGGGTCATGTGAGGAAGATGTCACATCATCAACATCTGGAGGCTCTGGACATCTGTCAGAGAAAGCTGCATCAACAGGGTTGTTGCCTGCAGAACCTGTAGATTCCACATCAACTTCTGATGGGATTGTGGTGGCTGAAACTAACAACAGTGGAGGAAGATCTTGGGACAGGAAAAGTTTTTGTCCATTTTGTAACAAAGCTCTCTCAAAGTTGCCTCGTCATCTATCTGGTTCACATAAAGCTGAACAGGAGGTGGTACAGATGAGCACTGAAGAAGATAAAAAAAAGAAAACGGCAATGGCCACTCGGTTGCGAAACCTAGGAAATCACAGACACAACTGTGAAGTGCTGAGAGAGCAGACAGGGACCTTGATCGTGGCTTACAGACCAAGTGTATTCGTTCTTCCTCAAGATTACATTCCCTGCCAGTACTGCCTAGGTTACTATGCACGTTTGACCTTGTGGCGCCATGTCTCCAGATGCTCAGCGGCCCCTGCAAAAAGAGGAAAGCACACAACTAGTGTTGCAACTGGCAGACTACTACTGCCACCTCCAAAAGGAACAAGTGTCAAACTCAATACAGTTCTTAGCTCAATGAAACCTGATGACATCAGTAGAACAGCCAAAAGTGACGCATTGATACTGAGCTTTGGAGAGAAACTCTACATGAAAAATGGACACGACAGAGACCAACATTCGCTCATAAGAAATGCTCTCCGAGAACTTGGGCGTTTGCTGAAACAGTTGAGAGAGCAACATGAGACTCCTGATGCATGCCTCGAGGATTTCATTGACCCTGTACGCTTTCAAGATGTTATACATGCTGCTCGAACAGAAAGTGGATTCTGCGACTCCTCCCATCTGTTTCGAACACCATCATTGGCATTGAAACTAGGGCACTCTGTGAAAAAATGTGCCAAAATTATCCGTGGTAAATGCCTTCAAAGTGGAGATGAGGACAAGCAGAGAAAAGCTGAAAGATTCCTGGATTTGGTGGAAATGAACTGGACAGATGAAGTTTCTACGCATGCGCTACGTACGCTCTACCAAAACAAGAGAAATAAAGTCAAACTATTACCGTTGACACAAGATGTTGTGCTTATGACAAAGTACTTGAAAGCTGAGGGGGCGAAAGCTTACAAAAAGCTTCAGGAAAACCAGAATGATCTTGAATCTTGGTCGTGTCTAAGTCAGCATCTCCTTGCATTAATCATCCTATTCAACCGCCGTCGGCAAGGGGAGGCATCAAAGCTGAAACTGGATGACTACAGCCAAAAACATCAAGCTGATGGCCAAAAGGCTGTGGTCGATAATCTCTCTCCACTGGAACAAAAGCTTGTGAATTATTTCCATAGAGTTGAAATAGTCGGGAAGAGAGGACGCACAGTACCTGTTATTCTGACAACTGTAATGTGCTCATGGATGGATCAATTGGTGCTCAGCAGAATGGCAGTAGGTGTAAATCAAAATAATGAGTATGTTTTTGCACGGCCAACAAGGCAATCACTGAGCCACATTCGTGGTTCTGACTGCATCAGAGATTTGAGTGTGAAATGCAAAGCTGAAAAGCCGACACTTCTACGGTCAACTGGACTCCGAAAACAAATCTCCACTGTTTCCCAGATTCTCAATCTGAAAGACAATGAACTGGACATATTAGCTAACTTTCTCGGACATGACATTCGGGTGCATCGCGAGTTCTACAGACTCCCTGAAGAAACACTACAGGTGGCCAAAGTGTCCAAATTGCTGATATCATTGGAGAGGGGGAAAATTCAGAAGGGACTGAACCTTGATGAAATTGAAGTGGACCCTGAAGAAGGTATGGCATCTCATTTACCTTTGATCCAAAGGATTTAAGTTTTAGCAAAGATTGCAATCCAGGAAGGTGTTGTTTTAAGTCAAATTAAAAATAGCCACTAATGGGTGTTCTATTTGAAAACATTCAACCCCTTCCTCCAGAAGTAGAGATTTGTGAAAAACATGCTCTTCTTGGGGTGCAGCCTTTTGTTCCTCTCTTGCACCATTTTCGTTTGTCCCAATAATGAGTACAAGTCAGTGTGTATCCTCAATTCTGATTAGCCTGACCATGAAGTGGTGCAGTTGTACAAATTCACTGTGGTCTATATGTGTACAGGTAAAAATATAAAGCATTCTCATCTTAAAATTGTGATTTTGCACTTCACATGCCTATTAAGTGAATAATGAATGTTAGACTGGATGACGGTATTGTAGTACAGTATTCAACAACTCTTCTCTGGTGCAAAATCCTTGCTGAAACACGCAACGTCTTTACCACTCGTACATGAACATGTCAATCAGTTTTCCTACATATATGTATTGTGAAGTTTAATTTGTACATTTTTTCAGTGGTTAAAAAAAGGTCCATTTTTGTTGAATGTGTCTCCATATCGAATTTCAAAGCAACGACTATGGCAAGCCAAAGTGCTTTTTATTCGAGAAATTCCGATATCGGGAATTGAATTCCCGATATCGGAATTAAAATTTCCGATATCGGAAATTCATGACCTTCAATTTCCGATATCGAAAATTGAATTCTCGATATCGGAAATTCAATTTCCGATAATGGAAATTGCAATTCCCGATATCGGAAATTAGAATTTTCGATATCGGAAATTGAATTTCCGATATCGGGAATTGCAATTTCCGATATCGGAAATTCGGAGACAATTCCCGATATCGGAAATTGAATTCTCGATATCGGAAATTGTCATTGAATTTCCGATATCGGGAATTGCAACTCTAGGGTGCACTCCACACTTGTCACGGTTTCGTACAAAGTGGTCCCTCCCTAATTTTATAATAAGGAAGATCGCCCGATTTTGACAGCAAGGTAATTCTTCTTACCTATCTACTAACTGATATCTATAGTATCACCCTGCTGGACGTAACCATTTCTCCAAACGAGGATATAACAATTGCTTGTTGATCGCACCCACCAACCTCCCCACAGCGCATGCTCCATTTCGCAGGCTCCAATAACATCCCTGCCTCCAATAGCGGAAGTTGACCTTTACTACGTTGCTATGACGTATAGGGGAAACCAACCAACGCACGGTTCAGTTTGAATCCGACCAAACAACTCCTTTAGTGTTGCACATGTGCATGAGCGAACTACTTTTCATATGCTCTGTCCAGATAACAGGGAAAATTATCTCCAGATAATTCTTTTTAACGCTAGGTCAACGGAGGTATTATGCAGACTTGAAAAGTAATCAAAATTTTCGTTAAACATCTATTTTACTATATATGATGTCACTGCCGGCGATGTGCGCGAAGGCCCCGAATCCGGTCCAAAAATCTGACTGGTGGCTGGGGTGTTATTAGACCCCCAGCGAGGTGGTTGCGCACCCACTCGCCACTACAGAGTTAATCGTGTCCGGAATTGAATATCTGGAGGACCAAAATCCGCACTTTTTCTGGAAGCGAAAATCATGATTCCTCTATGGCGATAAAATTTAACAAAAAACGAGTAGGTCGACCCCCTATTTTTTTCGCCATATTAAATTGTCCTTTGGACGGGAAACACTTTAACATACATAAAAAGAAAATCATTTCATGTTTTTCAGAAAAGTTGAAGAAGGGCTAAGGAGGATTGCACGTCTTTCCTTTTCAATTTCAATAGCTCACAAGTTCCCTGAAATAATGGCACGAGTGTGCCCATTTAGAAAATATATACGTTTACAAGGTTTTCGTTAAAGATTTTACATCTATTTATGGTCGAAGATCCGAACCCATGCCTGTTTTTAGCCGCACATCATTCAGGTTTCAGATTCAGATTCAGATTTAGGTGTGGAATGCACCCCTAGGTTTTGTAAAGCTTTCAGGCTTTCATTTCCGATATGGGAAATTCGGTGACAATTTCCGATATGGGAAATTCTATTTCCGATAACGGAAATTGAATTCCCGATATCGGAAATTGAATTCCCGATATGGGAAATTCGATTTCCGATATCGAAAATTGTCACTGAATTTCCGATATCGGAAATTCTAATTCCCGATATCGGAAATTCTATTTCCGATATCGGGAATTGCAATTTCCGATATCGGAAATTAGAATTTCCGATATCGGAAATTCGGAATAAAAAGCACTTTGGCTTGCCATACACAGTAGCCTGAAGCTAAGTTTTGCTGTCTGAATAATTAAAAGAAATAGGGTACATAGATGCTTTAGCTATGACTGCCTTAGCTTCCTTTTGGACCAATGAGAATTCCCAATAATCAAATTTTGGTTGAGTTTATGTACCGGTCAGACAGCTTTGATTGAACATTTTATCACTGTCGTTTCTTGCAACAACCAATGAATGATACAATGTAGAAATTAACATGTGAATCTAGATTAAACAGTTCCATCCACCTGTCATAATACAACATAACAACACAACTGATTGATGGTTCCAGTATGGAAACGATCACAGGATCACACTTTCTTCTGCAGCTCAAATCGAGAATGTCAAAAAAATTATTTTGGTCTAGTTATAACTAACAATACTCCTAAGCATTATATCTGGGAATTCTGAGGAACTGATTCAGGCTACACATTATCTACATAATGTATTATGTCTGACTAACAATACTAGATAGCTATATGTTCATCTCTGGTAATGTGGTAATCTCTATAATAATTCACGCAGTCAGGGTTTCATAGAAGTCCAAATTTTTGCCACCGGATACTGAAAATTCAATATTTTTTTCACCTGAATTGAGTATTTTTACGTTTTTGTCGCCGGCCGACAGACTTCTATTGAGTTTATTTCTAATTTTGCAACCGCCATAAGTAATGTACGTATATAACAAATTTTCATACGACCATCAATGGAGCCTGTCAATACGCTATATATTTGAATTGTGAAAATAAAGCAACAAACAGATCATTTAACATATTCAGTTTTATGTTCTTAATTTACCAAGGTCTAAGATACCATCTATTTTCAGCACATTATGTCACATTGTGGATGTCAACAAGACAAGACAAGGCAATTCAAATTAATTTTTAAAATTACAAACTTAGTAATTTTGAATGAAAACGATGTATCAGTTCCTGGCTTGCAAATGATGTCCAATTTAAGTATGCAAGTTTTGAAACGTTTCAGCTACGCTAATTAAAAACCACTTGGATCTGGACCAGACTTCCCTTTCAACATTTTACATTATAATTTTTGTGTGGGAATGTCAACTTTTTTCAAAAGATTTGATGTGAAATTTGGCA
>JAVTVY010010308.1:0-42668 GCA_036873755.1 Hanleya hanleyi | reverse complement strand
ATATATATGGATTGAATTTTGTATATTACAGTATGTACAAGCAGGTATATAACTTAAGTATATTGATATCGATATATCTTGGAGGTTATAATTGTCTCATTTTTGTATCATTAAATGTTTACATTTTGCCATGCTACGATTAAAGAAAAGGATAGTAACAAAAAAGAAGATGAAAGAGGAGAAAAAAACTTGTAAGAAAGTTTTGAGAACCCTGTCGACAAATTTAGAGTGGATACGATAGAGAGTAAAGCTAAGCGAAAAGAGAGCTAATAAATACCAACTGAAAACATTACAAATGTACATAAATTGCATGCATCCCATTTTTTAACAGTTTCTGTATGTTTTCATATTTTCATGACACAAATACAACATTTCGGTCAGAAGGGCCTTAATCGACGGAATCTGCCAGGGGACCCCACTTCGTTTTGAAGGCTATAATATTGTTATTTATTGTTGCTATCCTTCTCTCCATATTCCTTGCATTGTAAATATAGTCCTTAAGCAAATCGAAAGATACCGGCCTCCTCCGAGTTCGGTAAGAATGGATACAGCATTTAGTCAACACAATTAAATGATTCAGTAGTAGCGACTTATTTTTATATCCCAGTAGCACGTGCTCCTGGTAAAGGTTAAATTGATTTGGAAGCGTGTCCACAGCTGCTTGGAATATTCACAATTCCAAAAGAGGTGAGTTATTGTTTTTTGTTCCTTCTCACAGAAGCTACATTTATCTGATTGAGTTTTCCCCCATTTATACAAGAGCGAGTTAGTTTCTAGCACATGGTGGTTGATTTTGTATTGAAAAAATTGAAGCTTTGTTTCAGAAGATATCGTAAATGCATTCTGGTAGATAACTTTCCAGTCAAGGTTGTTTTCGATTGTGATGTTCAAGTTCAGTTTCCATTTAGTTTGGCTATTATGAGCTGGCACTTGTACATCTTTAACCAGCAGTCTGTACACAAATTTACAAGAGGCTTGATATTGTATTTTTGAAATAAGTTTGTTTTTTTCGGCCAGATGAATATTTTGAATTTCACGACGAATATCTTTTCTTCGGTCATATGGAATGTTCTGAATGGTAGCGTAGTATGCTAAGAATTTTTTTTGTTGGATATGATATTTATCCTGAAATTTTCTTAGAGCTGAGAAGCTGAAACTATCGTTGACTAAATCTTTAACCGTTACTGCGCCAGCATTGCTCCACTTGCATACATCTCTCCATGCAGATAAGGGGGCGTAATTGTAAAGTAATTATCCTGCTATTGACTGATTATTGAAAGGTTCACATTTCGTACATTCGAGCCATGCAGCGATGACATCCTTCCAGAAATAGTTTTTGATGGAGCTTGTTATGTCTGCCAGACCATATGCGTTCAAGTCCCAGACCTTAAATCCCAGGACGGGGATTATATCATCTATTAGATTTGAGTGAAAATTATAGAGATCTTTTTACCCGTTGAATCTTCATGGAGTTAATAAAAGACGGTATATGGATCATATTCAAACCGCCCTCTTCTTGACAGCTTATTAGAGTTTTCCTTTTAATCTTGTCTGGACCTCCGCGCCAAATGAACTCAAAGAACTTTTCCAATTCCTTCTAAAAAGCTTCTGAGGGATTGGGTAATGCAGAAAACAAATGAGTTAATAGTGGTAGGGCAAAGGTTTTTATCACTGTTATTTTCCCAATTGAGTCCAGGTTACGCTTCCACCACCTCCCTAATAATTTCCTAATGCTGTTAAGTTTTGAGTGAAAATTTAAATTAGTCATATCTTCCAGATCTGGGTTAAATACTATGCCTAGTAATCGGAACCCACCGGGGTCCCAGTTAATTCGGAAGTGTGGACAGAGTTTAACTCTGTGACCTTTACTGCCTCCAATCCAATGAGCTGTTGATTTTTCAACATTCAAACGTAGACCCGAACTTGACGAAAAGTCCTCCAGAAGGCCCATAGCACGTGTCAAAGACTCTTTCGAGCCATCCAGCAGCAACGTAGTGTCGTTAGCATATTGCAAGACCTTTATCTCACTGTTTTTAAAAGTTATACCTTTAATGTTTTCATCTTTTTTTATTGCTATTGCTAGTAGCTCAGCGACTATGATAAACACGACTATGATAAACAGATATGGAGATACAGGGTCGCCCTGGCGACAGCCCCTCTCAAGTTCGAAAAAAGGTGACATAAAGCCGTTATTTATCACGCAGCCTTTCGAGTCATATTGAAATAGCTTGATCCAACCGCAAAGTGTTTCACCGAAGCCGAAAGATCGCAGCGCATTGTGCATAAATCCCCAGTCGACACTGTCAAACGCCTTTTCAAAGTCGATTAGGAATAGTAATCCAGGTATTTGATTTTCTTCTGTACACTGCATTACATCATATATGAGTCTTGTGATTTCGCCTATGAACCTGCCTTTTATGAAGCCTTTTTGCGTTTCACTGATGATGGTAGGCAGTACCTTTTTTATTTGATTTGCAATGCAGCAAGAGGCTAATTTGTAATCAACATTTAGGAGAGATATACATGTAGGGCGCCAATTTTTTATTAGAGATCTATTTTTTCCCTCTTTAGGAATACAGCTTATCACTCCCTGTTTTTGGAAATCAGAGAGTGAGCCTGTTGAGTAGGCACGATTTAGACATCTGGGGATTTTCCATTTTTCATATTTTGCAGGGCCAGGAAACATTCCGGAACAGAAATAGGACCTTCACAGGTGAGTTTGTTGTTGTCACTGAGGCGTGCATCATGTTTTAGGAACAGATCGTCTTTTTCTGAGTCTATATATTTTGCCCTGGAATAGAGTCCGGCATAAAACCCCTTCATTTCATTCAGTATTTCTTCTGAGGTTGTCACCTCGTTTCCATGTTGTGTAAGGAGTTTAGAAATGTTTTCGGTAATGAAATTTCGTTTCTCTAATCCTGAAAAAAAGACGAATTCCTTTCCCCATTTTCGTACCATTTAATTTTGGATCGCATGATTGTTCCTTCTATTTTAAAAAGACGTAGCGATTCCAGCTCGCTCTTTTTGTTTTCTAACATTTCAAGATTTGTATTCTGGATGCGTTGGCATGCTTCTACTGTCAGCTTTTTTTCCAAGTTCAGTATTTCTGTTTCGATATCTCTTTCGCGTTTCTCTCTAATCTTTTTTTTGTAATTGAGAAAGGTATTGTGGCGCTCCTAATTTTAGCTTTTAGCAACTCAAAAAAGACTTGGTCATCTAGGGTGAGAGAAATTGTGTTGGGTTGAGTCATGTCTCCAGATATGTAGTGTTTCTTGATAGTATCCGTGGTTACGGTTTTGATCAAATCAATGTATTGTGTGTCACAGAGAAGCTGCGTATTCAACTTCCAATAACCTCTACCCTTTTCCACATCTTTAAATGCGCATTTTAAGGAGACTAAAGAGTGATCCGATCTATAGGATGTCTCAATATCTGAAGTGCACCGAGATGCGGATATGTCATCGGTCACAAGAAAATAATCGACTTTGTTTGATGCCGGTGTTAGTTCTTTTCCTCCAGGTGAAACGCTTTGTGGTTGGATTCGAGGTTAAGCTTATCCTTAAGTTCTAAAAGGGCTAGTCTTGTTTTTTAGTTATTATAACCACGATAGTTTTGTGTGTCCAGACAGAAGTCTTGGACAAAATTCCAGTCACCACAGGCTATAATAGAGTTGCTATCGAACGAGTATGCTTCTTCGAACAGATTCTTGAAGAACAATGGCTCGTCTGTGTTTGGTCCATACAAGTTTATCAGTGTTAGTCTTCTGTCAAAAATTGTGATATATAATATATATCTCCCATCTGTGTCTTTCTTACAACCATGTAAAGTGTATTCGAAATTTTTCCGAAATAAAATTGCCACCCCTGTGCTATTCGATCTCCCGTGACTAAAAAAGCACGTATAACCCCAATCATCCTCCCATTCTTTTTCTGTTGGTTGTGAACTGTGGATCTCCTGGAGGCAAATAATCGGGATGTTTCTTCGTTTTAGCCAAGTGAAGACGTCTAGCCTTTTTTTTCTTGTAGGAGTAAAGCCCCCTGGCATTCGCCGAGACAATCTTCACCTCGTCTGCCATGAAGAATTCGTCCATGTTTGCTTCACCATTATGGATGCGATTTTGCTAATTTGATAGGATGAGCAATACACCATACTTTTAGCTCTTTCAATACTATAATACAAATAAGTTCTCGGTAAAGCACAAAAGATCATATTTAATAAGGGGAAAAAAAGAAAAAAGATGACTAAGAAAATATAGGTGGTAGGCTCGAGCAAGGCGTTTCGAACCTTGTGTTCGAGCATGAAGATGAAATATAAAACGATTAAATCTGAACTGTGACTAGCTATCGAGGAAGGGGCATACATAGTTGAATATACAAAAACGGGTAATAATTAACAAGAGCAATATAAACTATTGGAGTTGGTAGCTCTATCACATATATATATATATGCATGTACCGCTTTACGTATGATAGTTCCTGGCTCAACTACTACGAACATGGCCGACCGTGGATGGCAAAATGTGTTTAAGTGGTGTCACTTTCTGAGCAGAAGTGGATAACGCAATCCCAAGCATCATCTCATGGCAAGGTACAATGTGTATGCATGCCTAATTTGGGAAGAATTTGATGAGCAGTTCTCAAGTTATTGCCCGGAAACCAAATTTCGAGCAACATTTCAAAGCGTTTCAAAGTTATTGCTTGTTGTGCCACCTACAGGCAGCTCTTTCTGAAACGCAATATCAATCAACATCTTGTCACAAGGAATGCATATGCCAAATATTGAAGAAACTAGATACAGTCGATCGAATACGATTGGAGACATGCCTTTTGCATCTTTAGTAAAGGAAACATTCATTATTTGTGAAGAAAGTAAAAACTTAGGGAAAAAATCATTAACATGGCCCCATAAGATGCCTTGAGGGTAGGTACCCACATACCAAATTTAAAAGAATCCATTAAGGTCCAACAGTTACTGTCCGGAAATGCACTTTTACCTTGGGCCTCAGGTAGCGCCATGTGTAGGCAGATAGGCATAAAAAATAATCCCAACCGAGATCTTGAGGCAAGATCCTTTGACATTGGAAATAGCAAATGTTAACTTGGCCTACAGGTGGCACCACATATGAGCAGATCGACAAGAAAAACAATACCAAGTGAAACCTTCAGGTAAGGTACATGTATACCAAACTTGGAAAGAATTCATTCAAGTATTAAAAAGTTATTGTCCGGAAACATAATTTTAAATTTGCTCCCAGGTGGCACCACCTATATGTGAATCGGCATGAAAAACGATGCCAAACGAGAAATTGAGGCGAGGTACCTACACACCAAATTTGGAATGAATCGGTTCACGTTTTCAAAAGTTATTGTCTGTAAACACTTAACTTAGCTTTCAAGTGGTCCCCCTATCAACATGAAAAACATTCCCAAGCCAGATCTTAAGCAAGGTACAACCACACAAAATTTGGAAAGAATCCTTAAGGTTTTCAAAAGTTATTGTCTGGAGATGCAATTTTAACTTGGCCCGAGGTGGCGCCATCCAGAAGCGGATTGGCACGAAAAATAATTCCAAGCAAGATCTATAGACAAGGGACATATTTACCAAATACAAGAACATGGGTCTGTGCCTGATAAATTGAAACCTTTTGGGGTTGCAATTATCCCAATATTGCAGACAACACACAAATTTCAGCTTCTGCCAAGATATATTTGAGATATATATGCTCAAACACAATATATGAAGGTCGGGCAAGGGCTAGTTAGGGAGATAGAGGGTGCGGCTCGGCGCCCTGGGGATGGGGACATGCTCTTCTTGAGAGTAGTGGTAGGTGTGCTGACATGAAAGCCATAGAAAGCTCCCTGTACATGGAACAACCACACTGACAACTGCATGCCATCATCTGTCAGTCCGAAAAACCACAAGGTGGAATTCAATTCAATTCAGGAAATTGATCATACCCTTACAAACATAAACGTGGGGATTGCGTAGGGAAAGTGTGGGGTATTGGTGGGCGCGTGGGGTTCGTGTGGGGCGAAGCGTGGTTTGGAACTTTCCTCGTGGGGATAACGTAGGGTTTGTGTGGGGCAGCTGCCCACGGTTATGCAAATTTAGCATAAATATGGGGATTATGTAGGGCTGATGTGGGGATTATGCCGGGTGAATGGGCGAGAATTCAAAGTCCGCGTGGGGATGATGTAGGGCATAACTTTGTCTGCTAAATATTCAAAGTGTAACGTGGGGTTGGTGTAGGGAAATTGAACTTCGGAGTTAATCGACTGAGTTGTTTGTAGGGATTAGGTGGGGTGGATTTTTTCCAGCGCTCGTAGACAAAGTCCAATGTAGGGAATGTGCCGGGCTGTGCTGAAAGTTTAAGTCCGGCGTGGGGATGATGTAGGGCAAAATGCTCGCCGTTTTCATAGCTTAAGTTAAACGTGGGGATTTTGTTGGGCAAGCATTTTTCATGCATAGCCTAAGACGATAGTGGGGTTGAAGTGGGGCGATATTTTATTTGCACATATAGTGTGAGATAGATGTGGGGATCATGCAGGCAGACTGTGAACTCTGTTTTCTTAAAACAGTAAAGATTTTGGGCCAGTTTCAGTTCAGTAGCGTCGAAAAGACGGATACGCCACCCCACGCAGTCAGAAAACAGGTGATGGGCCATCACTTTTTTGTGGTGATGGGGTGATGGGGTCATCACCCTTTTAGGGTGATGAGAAAAGGTGACGACAAAATCCATCACCCTGAAAAGGTGATGAAACCAGGCCATCACCATAAAAGGGTGATGAGATCCAGTCATGATGAACGACGAGTGGCCATCCTTGGTCATCACCCTAAAAAGTTGATGAAATCTCATCACCTTTTTAGGGTGATGACAGATGAGTGGTCAGACAAGATCATCACCTTTATAAACAGCTATATCCAAATAAATATTGGTTTCCTAAAATATATTTACCTCTACAAAATTTTTGTAATATATCAGTTTCATTATACTGTAAATTGATATAATTTGTAATTTTACCCGACACACGTAATAGGTATAAAAAGATTATTTTTTCATTCACTTGCATTACTAATGGAAAATTTATTTACCCCTCACCAGAAAGATAAAGATTTGACTTGGAAAGTCTATGTAATACGCATAGAGTTGTGTTTAGAAATCAAAGAGTTGTCCTTCTGGAAATTATTAATAGAATCTATGGTACCGAGCTGATGCCATCAACCCAGGCATTGCTATTTGGAAACGATGAAAAAAGTACAAAATTAAACATTGAAGCTCAGATATGTTTAGGTGAGTTTATCAAAACGTCAAAACGATTTGAATAAGAATATAATTATACACAAAGCTAACAACAAAGAAAAAGTAACTACCCCTAGCAAATCCTAAGCGACCGATAATATTAGCATAATAACCACATACATATCTCTAGTCGTAGACGCGCCTATGGTCATCCCGAGCCCCCCCCAACTGTGTATTTCAAACTATGTAAAAGTGGGAGACGCAGTAATAAGTCTATCTTAATGCGCTCCAACAATGCACAAAATGCAATAAAGCATCATATAACCCAAGAGTTGTGCCCCCTGTCCTGTAGCTCTTTTGTACCTGTGGGTAAATTTGTTTGCACTTCACTGAAAGCGGAAGGGCCCAGAATCTGACAGCGGGCGATAAAATGCCAAACTTCATCTGTTGTGTTCCGGGCTGCAATGCCGCTGTTAAAAAACGGAACAAAGAGAGGAAATATCCATGGTTGAAGGATGTAACTTTTCACCCATTTCCCACCCGAGAGAAAAATGCGTTGCGTCGAAACTGGGTTCAACAGTTCAAATGGTTCGACGCGAAGCGACATGGGGACCAAACAAGTTTACCCGGATTTGCTCCTTACAAGTTACATTTTGAAGGAGGTGTTGGTCCAACTTCGCATAACCCGGTGCCAACATTATTCCCATGGAAGGTGGACGCCAAGAGACGGTTAGTTTCTTTCCCTGTGCCGTAGACAATCATTGTTGTTATATTTAGCTCTATCGCAACTCGGCATGGCTGCACGTTGTTGAACAATCAAAAACACTGCGGGCGGTTTGAAGCAAGTTTCCTGCTTGTCAACTGTCATCAATCTGAGGATTTGGGGTGAGGAGGCCGGGGGCTTGAGTGAGTCGACTTCTACACATTATTTTTTTTTTTAAATAACAGACTTCTATCAACTGCAAGTTAAATATATTTATATATTATAACTTTAGTATTTTTATTTTATTTAAATTTTAAAAAATAATCAATGGAGCCTGAAAGACATTTTTTTGAATTTTAAAGGGGGTACAAATTAAATTGAATATAAACTAAACTATCTAATGTGATAGTGGCTTAAGACCTTATTTATTATCATTATTTCAGAATAAAGGCAGAATATCCAATTCATGTGCCAGTACAGACAAATGAGCAACAACCTATTGAACCAGTGGTGGTAATAAACCCGGAATACTTGTATGTAGTTGGTGAAACGGTCGTCAGTGAAGAGGGTATGGGTATCACAGAAGTGTTGACTGAATGTAAGTATACATAATCAACAGGTTAGTGAAAATCCTTTGATCGGGATATTATCCCTTGATCAGGGTATTATACCTCGATCGAGGTATAGGCCTGTACCTCAAATGGGGTACAGGGCTATGTCAACTTCAGTTTTTTTTTATTTATGGAAAATGTGGACATCCACACATACCCTGGACTGCATGGATCTTACAACAACATATTTGGCTTCATTGTTCCATGATTTTCAAAGCAACTTATTTCTCCGTTCATGCGACTAATCATCCAAATTAGCCATTTTAATATTTAAAAAATGAAACATGGCTTCAAATGACATATTCAGGGAAATTTATTATGTAACTAAATAGCATGCTATGAGATAATTCCATCCCAAAGTTGCATGAATGTAGATGCATTGACTGATGAATAAATTAGATTAAATGCACAATTTCCTACCATGCACATACATGGCAGGGTCAGAATACCCAGAGCAGAGGTCCGTTTTTTATGTGCACATGCTAGCAGATTAGATTATGGGTCTGTCAATTAATCTTGATTTATTAACTAGGCATTGGCTCTCAAATCCTGCAACTTGCGCATGACCTTCCGGACATCGAAGTATGCCATCACATGCCATTTTTATTTACAGAATAAATTTCACCAAATATGTCATTTGAAGCCATCTTTCATTTTTGAAATATTGAAGTGGCTAATTTAAATGATTAGTCGCATAAAACGATGCAATAAATTGATGTGAAAAACATGGAACAATGAAGCCATAGATGTTGTTGAAAGATTCATGCAGTCCGTGGTATGTGTGGATGTCCACATTATCCATAAATATATAAAAACTGAAGTTGACATAGCCCTATACCCCATTCGAGGTATCTATAGGTCTATACCTCGATCAAGGTATTTTCCCCAACCTGATCAACCTGAGTAAGTTTCAAGAGTTATATGCAAAGCTTCCAAACACTTTTTTTTTATCAGGGACTGTTATCCTACATGTCCAGTGCAATGTATTGCATAAAATGCCCACAGTGATCATACATGGGAGATAATCCAACAATAGGTAGTTGAATGAACATAAGATATTATTTGATACATGATGTATACTGATATGAACTAGTCAAGTTTTGACAAATTATTCCACCTAGTCACAAAACAATTGTAAACTAAGTTGCACATGTTTATGTTATTCGTCCTATCGCTGTACTAGGGCTGAATTTAATCAGATTTTATGGATTATATAGATACAAGCAGGTCTGTTATAACTGTGAGATAAATTTGCAGTGTACATGGAGTTAAATATGTTTAATTTGTCGATTAGTATAATTCAAGGACGATTATAGGTAAATATGCGATATTGCTGTCTCAGACAACCCAGCTTCACAGCGAGCTGTTCCTACCCGTAACTGACTTTCATAAGATTATAACTTTAGGAAATACAGATAAATTGCTATGAATAAAAATTTAAAGAAATAAAATGTATCCTCCAGTAATTATCTGAGGACAGTTAGTTCACAAAATACACTGTACTAAAGTTTAAGAACTTTTTGACATACATAATCAATTTATTAAATAAAATTGGCACCAGACCATGTAGAATTGAATTTTCATCCCAGTTGTGCGGGTCATTAAAAGTTGATGGAACAGCTTATTGGTTATTGTCTTTTCTTGTTCAGCGAGAGTACTCTATTTTGGTAGTATCCCTAGCCAGTTCATGCAGTGACAATAATTTGCTACAGAATGTATACTGCCCTGATTGAGTTTTATCTAATTGTGTTTGTATTTCAATGATCTATAGGAACAGGCAAATACTGGACCCCACTCTCATTGTGTGCATTGGTAACAGGATAATGGATTAGATCGGCTTGTGGACCTCATGTGAATACCAGTTATCCTCTCCTACAACTTAGGAAGTTACACCTGGAGGTGAGGAAATCTTATTATCACTGCATGTCTGAGAAAAAACTGTGATATCCTGTTCATTTCTAAGAGGTGTTTATGTCCCACCAGCTGTGGGGAAAGGGGTGCCAAACCAGTTATTTGTAGCTCATTTTGAAAAAAAAAAAAAAACGTCTAAAGTGATGTCCCCAACAATTTTTTGTTGTTATTTACCTGGCATGTTTCAGGGTCAGCCCCTTGACTTACTGTACATTAGGCTAAGGGGTTAAGAGTTTCAAAGTTGTTTCAAATATATTCCCAGTAACAGATCCATATTGCCTTCTGATGAAATGTTTTATAACACTTTTTAGACGGGACGTATTATGGTATGGTGTCGTCCGTCCGTCCGTTAACTTTTTCTCGTCAATGCAACTTCTACTAGAGTTTTCAGTGGATTCTTCTGAAATTTGTTACACCTGATCGGTACCATGTGTATATGTGCACAAACTTTTTTCAGCCCAATTCGACGTTTTCTTGAGTTACTCCCCTCGATTTTGGTCTGAAATCCTTGTATTTGGCACCTACTGTCTTCATCAACGCAACTCGTCCCAGAGTTTTCAATGGATTCTTCTGAAATTTGGTACACATGATCGGTACCATGTGTAGATGTGCACAATTTTTTTTCGGTCCGATTCAACGTTTTCTTGAGTTACTCCCCTTGATTTTGGTCTGAAATCCTTGTATTTGGAACCTACTGTCTTCGTCAACACAACTCGTCCCAGAGTTTTCAATGGATACTTCTGAAATTTGGCATGCATGATCGGTACCATGTGTAATTGTGCACGAACTTTTTACCCCTCGGCCAAAATTTGGCCGAAGGGTATTGTCGTCGTCATGTACGTCCGTCCGTCTGTCCGTCCGTCCGTCTGTCCGTCTGTCCGTCTGTCCGTCACACCTTTCTCGTTACCAAGATATCTTTAGAACGACTTACCCTAGGCACACCAGACTTGCAGTGCACATCCGTATGCTCGTGACCCAGAACCCTATTGAATCTGGACCTGATTGGTTGGAAACTTTGGCGGCCATCTTTTATGCGAAACCATCACAGCTTTCTTGTTACCAAGATATCTTTAGAACGACTTAGTCTAGGCACACCAAACTTGCACTGCACATCCATATGCTCATGACCCAGAATCCTATTGAATCTGGACCTGATTGGTTGGAAACTTTGGCGGCCATATTTAATTTATGCGAAATCATTAATCTTGTGTATCTTAGGTACCATTTCTCTGTTCAGTGTGAAACTTGGTATAGATCATCGATGCATCAAGAAACTTCAAAGGAATGACCAAACCAGTTTCCCTGATTCGGTGAAAACCTTGACGGCCATCTTTAATTTATGCAAAATCTTTAATGATATATATCTCTGATACCATTCAAGTGTACTATACGAAACTTGGTATGCAGCATCGATGTATCAAGAGACCTGCAATGTGTAGCCACATCAGTTCCTCTGAGTGGCAGGAAGGATGGGCGGCCATCTTTAATTCATGTGAAATCATTAATGATCTCTATCTCTGATACCGTTCGAGTGCTCGGTGTAAAATTTGGTATATATCATCGATGCATCAATAGATTTACAATAAATGACAGTTCTGGCGTTTCTGATTGGGCGGAAACCTTGGTGGCCATCTTTAATTTATGCAAAATCTTAAATGATGTATATCTTTGATACCATTTCAGTGTTCTATATGAAACTTGGTATACAGCATCGATGTATCAAGAGACTTGCAATGAATAACCAAATCAGTTCCTCTGAGTGGCGGGAAGGATGGGCGGCCATCTTTAATTTATGCAAAATCATTAATGATCTATATCTCTGGTACCGTTCAAGTGCTCGATGTAAAATTTGGTATACATCATCGATGTATCAATAGACAGTTCTGGTTTTTCTGATTGGGCGGAAATCTTGGTGGCCATCTTTAATTTATGCAAAATCTTTAATGATGTATATCTTTGATACCATTTCAGTGTTCTATATGAAACTTGGTATACAGCATCCATGTATCAAGAGACTTGCAATGAATCACCACATCAGTTTCTCTGAGTGGTGGGACGGATGGGCGGCCATCTTTAATTTATACGAAATCATTAATGATCTCTATCTCTGATAATTTTCAAATGATCGATGTAAAATTTGGTATACATCATCGATGCATCAACAGACTTATGTAATGAATACCGGTTTCTCTGATTGGATGGAAACGTTCTAGGCCATTTCTAATGGCAAAAGTTTTCATAATCTGTATATCACTTGACTGCTTGGTGTTCCTGAAGTCTTGCCTCAAATTGAATACATTATGAATTGCTGGCGCCCAGAGCCGAGGGGTTTTCAGATGCGCAGCTTCGTATTTCGGCCCGATTCGATGTTTTCTTGAGTTATTCCCCTTGATTTTGGTCTGAAATCCTTGTATTTGGCACCTACTGTCCTCATCAACGCAACTCTTCCCAGAGTTTTCAATGGATTCTTCTGAAATTCGGTACACATGATCTGTATCATGTGTAGATGTGCAGAAGCTTTTTTCGAACCAATTCAACGCTTTCTTGAGTTATCTGCCCTTGATTTTAGTCTGGAATACTTTTATTTGGCACCTAGTCCTCCTCAACGAAACTCGTCCTGGGGGTTTCATTGCATTCTTTTGAAATTAGGTGCACATGATTGGTGCCGAACTTTTTTCGAGTTGATTCAACAGTTTCTTGAGTTACTCCCCTTGATTTTGGTCTGAAATCTTTTATTTGCCACATACTGTCCTCGTGAATGCAACTCATCTCAGACTTTTCGATGGATTCTTTTGAAATTTGGTACATATGGTCGGTACCATGTGTAGATGTGCACAAATGTTTTTGAGCTGAGTCGACGTTTTCTGTATGCTCAACCATATTTGTTTCTTGTATTAATTTATTATGATAGCTCGGGCATTCAGAATATACTAATCGTTTTTCATTGTTTGACTTCCAACTTATGTTTGCAACCAGTTCAAGGGCACACTGTGGTCCAAAGTAAGGAGAGGCATCACTCAGGAATGCCATGATGCAGCAAGGTCAGGTAGAGTACGCCAGAAAACACCAATGAAGAAGCATGATCTCCACATGTCAGAAGAACTGGTGGACTCTTCTTCAGCTTCACTCTAATCTGCCGTGGATTTGTCATCCTCTGACGATGACAACGACAGTCCCCCAAGGAATGCTAAAGGCCATCCCACAACAGGTGGGAAAAGACCAAGACAGATTTGTTTAAACCTTTGAGGGATGAAAAAAAAACATTCTACTTGACACAGACTTTCAATGTGCTTCCTATTTTGTGCTCGGGTGTTTTAAGACATGGTACAATATATATTTTATGCTGTTAAAGAATAAAAGGTGAAATACGCGTGGATTTTGCTTCTGCTGATGGTTATTTTAAGGGATGGATGATATTGCAGGAGGAATCGGGACAGACTAGACAGTCTGTACAAATGACATGCCCTTTCAAATAGAAGATGCCCCCTCCCCCACACCCCAGGAATTCTGTACAGATGGTGTTTTGTGCACCCTGCCCCGTAATTTCCCCATTTGTGAGGATACTGCAGAGTGCTCTGCCCAATTCATTCCCCACTCCCAAATAACTACCCCGAAAATAACCCATTGTTGGTACATTCGGGGGCGACAACCCCAAGCCATCCCCTAGGGTTACTGTGGAGATGTTGCCATACCTCTTTGGGGGGTTTTCTGCCCCATATTGAAATTACTGCCCCGCAGATTCCCCACGTGGGGATATTGTGGGGTTTTCTGTCCCATGCTGGAATTACTGCCCCGCAGATTCCCCATGTGGGGATGTTGTGGGGTTTCGTGCCCCGCAGATTCCCCACGTCGGGATATTGTGGGGTTTTCTCTCCCATGCTGGAATTACTGCCCCGCAGATTCCCCATTAGAGATGTTTGTCGGATTTCGCGCAGTTACATGCCAGACTGTCTGTGGGTTTTCTCCTCCCATCAGGTCCACTGCCCCGCAGATTCCCCACCTGGGGATGTTGTGGGGTTTTCTGCCCCTCAGATTCCCTACGTGGGGATATTGTGGGGTTTTCTCTCCCATATTGGAATTACTGCCCCGCAGATTCCCCATGTGGGGATACTGTGGGGTTTTCTCTCTCATGCTGGAATTACTGCCCCGCAGATTCCCCACGTGGGGATATTGTGGGGTTTTCTGCCCCGCAGATTCCCCACTTCCCCAAGTGGGGAATCTGCGGGTTTTCCGTCCCATGCTGGAATTACTGCCCCAAGATTCCCCACGTGGGGATGTTGTGGGCTTTTCTGCCCCGCAGATTCCCCAAGTGGGGATATTGTGGGGTTTTCTGTGCCATGCTTGACTTACTGCAGAAATATTGTGGGTCTATCCCATACCAGCTTTAAATATAGTTCCCCGCATCATCCCCACATGTAGGGAACACGTGGGGCTGAGGTTGGGATAGTGCGGGGATTTAATTCAGCTAAGCAGCATTAAGAAACTCCTTTTCCATGACTAAGTCCAATGTGGGGATTTTACCAAATCCCTACACATTCCCCACATTGGCTGTCCTACACATTCCCCACATGATCCCTACACAGCTTGCCCCACATAAACCCCACCAATTCCCCAGCTTATTGGTTTGTAAGGGTATGCACAGTGTGCACCCAAACTTTAGGAACTCAGTTGTAATTAATATAGCAAGTTACAGTGTGGACACAAATGGTTCCTGCAGAAGCTTTAGGGTAAATCATACGATGTGAGATACAATTATTTGATAGCAAAATTGAAGGATATGTTGTCCTTCATTTAAGATGACACGAAATTCAAAAACCAGGGGTTCGGTACTGTGGTGATTTCCCGGCCAGTTATTTCATATTATACTTCTGAAATAAAATATGGTTCATGCAAAAGCTTTAGAGTAAATCATATGATGTGGAATAGAATGATTTCATAGCAAAATTGAAGGAAATGTTGTCCTTCATTTATCGCCTGTGAAGAATTTGAACAGACATCCACAGATACAAAGAGAGCAAGACCCATTTTAACTGGAAGGGACACGAAGAAGCGAAACTCATTGGCGCCACCTTCAGGCAAATGTTACTGAAATCCAGTACGCAACCGCGTGTTCTCACAAGGAATGCGTATGTCGAATTCCTGAAGAAACCAAGAAAGCGCTTGGAAGGTATCGCTTGTAACTGACATCAACGGGCACAAAGAAGCAAGATCCATTTTGACCCAGTGACGCCACCTTCAGGCAGATGTTGGTGAAATGCGATACCCACTGGCGTCTTGTCGCAAGGAATGCGTATGCCGAATTTCGGAAGAATCCAACAAAGCGTTAGGAAGTAATGATTCGAACAGACATGCAAGGACATCCACGGACATCCACGGACACATAGAAGCAAGAACCATTTTAAAGTCCACCGGCCGCGTTGCGGCGGGGGACAAATATCAAGTGTGAATTTGAGTTGTTCCATCGGATAGGTGAGATTTTAGTTGTTTACAGTTTTGCGAGACATTCTAGGTTTCTTATTCATACTCAATTGATATGAATGATAATCTGTCTATAAATTTGGATTTGTGGGATATTTTCGGGTGACATTTTTTTTTACTTGGCCGCAGATACGCTATCATTCTACGAATACACTCTTGTTTGGGCCGTTTTCTATATATCTGACGGTCGCATATTTTATCATTTTCCAACAGATGACTTGATACGGCTATTACATTATCAAATATTTGTATCTAATACCGCTCAGGCCGATACTGGGGACTGTGTGGCCAAGTCATTCAAGATGGGCACATGAACATGTAAAATTAAAGCCTGGCTGAGATACTAATCATCACATGGATCATTTGTGGTTCTGTTGATGTTTATAGAGATATGCAGTCAGTATATTTGTCTATGACTTTTTGTCAGTACGCAGGCATTACTTTCTATTACCCTTTTAATGATGCGTTTAATTTCATTACCTTTCGTTCACCGGAAGTCACCTCATATATCCCACAAAACGGACATTTTTAGGCAAATGGACATTTTTTCATTTGAAAATGAAAAGTAAACGTAGTGTATCCCTGAAAACTGTTGACAACAGCTAAAATTTCAGCTATCTGATGGACATGCAAAATTTACACTTGATTTTCAACCTACCTACACTCTGGACTTGAGGTTTTTTCCCTATCTTTTAACATGGGATTTTGGCATTTATCTCCATTGCCAGAAATCGCCCATTTATGTTGGCTGATTTCAGTCAGTATAAAATATAAGAAAAGAACTTGAATGTTCACTGTGTTAATTGTTTTCTGATATAGCATTTTTAATGAACCCTAAACTCCCATTAAAATTCATGTTATTTCTTAAATTCCTTCATTTGGACGAAATTTAGGCCTTTTGGATTTTTTCCCAGCTTTTTATGTCGCAATATATCAAGGCCAGACGGTTAGAGTTAGGCTTAAAATCTGCCCAACCACCTTTCTTCAATATAATCAGTTAAAACGTATAAAATAGTGGATTGAACATCTCCAAGGCTCTTCAATCACGTGATGTACCGATATTTTAAGAAAAAAAACAGTTCGTGACCTTTTGACCTATACTTACAAGTTTTTCATGAATAAAAATTCAACCCACGGGACAGGATCAATCCTTTGGCTTTCGAGACAGATACGCCACACTGAGCTGTACCCCATTCAATAGCTAGAATAAAATTTTGAATGTTCTCAGCTTTGTATTTTAATCATGTCAAATACGCCAGTGTGATATTTCTCTCCCAATTCGCTCGAGAGAGACATGCTAAACTGAGTTGTCTCCTTTAGGTATCATTTTCACTTTTCTCTCATTAATATTGTATATACGTCTAATATTCCAGTTTGAGTATTCCGTCCTAATAATTCCCACCACCTCATATTACTTTGAAAGAGGTACGCTACATTGAGCTATCCTTATTTTACATGTAGGTACGTCAGAAAGGTAAATTTGGTTTTTCCTGTGAAGTTTGAGCTATGTTAGATACGCCGGCTTGATAAACTCATCCCCCCCTCCCCTATTTTGTCTTGCAACAGGTACGTTTCATTGAGTTATCCCATTTAGGTAGACAAACTGTTATTTCAAAATTGAACATGTCTCCTTGGTCAAACAAGTGCATGCGCGAAATAATATAAGATGGTTATAACACAATCTGCATGAATGCAAGCTCCAACTATGAAACACCTGCCACTGACTTATAGTATTTCTGGGTCAAAGAAGTAAATGCATAAATTATAAAGTTGTTGAATGAGTTAAATAGCATGATTGATTCACAAGTCTGTCAGTCAGTGTTACGAATAAAACTTCAGGGACAGAAAATCGGAAATGAGCTATTACATCTACCTAGGGATACAAATGATTGTGACGTATCGTCGGAGAGCAAAATGGAAGATAAATACGAAACTGACATATCTGACCCATATAAGGATTCAAAAGAGAGAAAATGTATACCTGTAATGTGCCCTACTCATTGTGGTTTGTCTGCCGTGAAGCAAATTGGACAGAAAAATTGGATTGAAAATTAGAACTGTCATTCATTCTACCAAACGATCTAAGAGGGGCAACTCTGTGTAGCGTGTCTGCCTCGAGTGAAATGGAAGAAATACAAAACAGACATATCTGACATGGCTAAAACTTCAAGGACAGGAAGTTTGAAATGACATTCCGTCTACCAAAGAAGAACTTCTCAAAGTGATCTGTTTACCGTGATCAAAATTGAAGAGAAAGGACGAACCGATATATCTGAAATGACTAATATTCAAAGGTAAGAAAATCATCAATCAGAAATTTGTCTACATAAAGGGGATAACTCGATAAGACCTGTCTCCAGCGATAGGAGATAAAAATGGTAAAATGAAATAGCTGACATGACTGAAAATTCAAGAGAACATAAGATATGACGATTACCTCTTCCTAAACAAATGAAAATGAGAAAATGTGTCAAAAGACAGGGAAATCGAAAATAACTTCCTGTCTTGATAAGGGGAATATTAAAAGTGGCATATCCGCTCGTATGAGATTGGAAAGAATGCGGCCTTCTGTAGAGAAGCAAACGAAAGTGAATCAAACAGACGTATCTGACTTGACCACCAAATTAAAAAGAGGGATACAATGCGGGCTGTCTTACACAATGCAAAGTGGTGGTGAAATACCAAATTTATATATCTGAGATGACTATTCATTCTATCTACCCACCGGGGACTACTAAAGATGACTCCTTGTTTCTCTTCGATCAAAACCAGAGAGAAATATCAACGCGGGCAAAACGCTTTAAGCACGACGTTCACAACTTTCCAGGGGAATGTAATAGTTTAGTCAACATATACTAAACGTGTGAACTGAGGTGTGTGGGGGGGCCTAATCTTGTATTTGCGCCAAATCGTGTCGGCGCCAAAATCTGCCCCAACCACCTTTCTTCAATAGAATAAGTTAAAACGTATAAAATAGTGGACTGGAAATCTTCAAGGCTCTTCAATCACGTGATGTACCGATATTTTAAGACAAAACAGTTCGTGATCTATTGACCTATACTTACAAGTTTTTCACGAATATAAATTTAACCCACGGGACAGGATCAATCCTTTGGCTTTCGAGACAGATACGCCACACTGAGCTGTACCCCATTCAATAGCTAGAATAACATTTTGAATGTTCTCAGCTTTGTATTTTAATCATGTCAAATACGCCAGTGTGATATTTCTGTCCCAATTCGCTCGAGAGAGACATGCTAAACTGAGTTGTCCCCTTTAGGTATCATTTTCACTTTTCTCTCGTTAATATTGTATATACGTCTAATATTCCAGTTTGAGTATTTCCTCCTAGTAATTCTCACCACCTCAAATTACTTGAAATAGGTACACTACATTGAGCTATCCTTATTCTACATGTAGGTACGTCAGAAAGGTAAGTATTGTTTTTTCTGTGAACTTTGAGCTATGTTAGATACGCTGGCTTGATAAACTCATCCCGCCGCCCATTCTGTCTTGCAACAGGTACGTTTCATTGAGTTATCCCATTTGGGGAGACAAACTGTTATTTCAAAATGTCATCTTGGTCAAACAAGTGCATGCGCGAAATAGTATAAGATGGTTATAACACAATCTGCATGAATGCAAGCCCCAACTATGAAACACATGTCATTGACTTATAGTATTTCTAGGTCAAAAAAGTGAATGCATAAATTATAAAGTTGGTATTAATACGTGTTGTTGAATGAGTTAAATAGCATGATTGATTCACAAGTCTGTCAGTCAGTGTTACGAATAAAACTTCAGGGACAGAAAATCGGAAATGAGCTATTACATCTACCTCGGGATACAAATGATTGTGACGTATCGTCGGAGAGCAAAATGGAAGATAAATACGAAACTGACATATCTGACCCATATAAGGATTCAAAAGAGAGAAAATGTATACCTGTAATGTGCCCTACTCATTGTGGTTTGTCTGCCGTGAAGCAAATTGGACAGAAAAATTGGATTGAAAATTAGAACTGTCATTCATTCTACCAAACGATCTAAGAGGGGCAACTCTATGTAGCGTGTCTGCCTCGAGTGAAATGGAAGAAATACAGAACAGACATATCTGACATGGCTAAAACTTCAAGGACAGGAAGTTTGAAATGACATTCCGTCTACCAAAGAAGAACTTCTCAAAGTGGTCTGTTTACCGTGATCAACAATGAAGATAAAGGACAAACTGATATATCTGAAATGACTAAATATTCAAAGGTAAGAAAATCATCAATCAGAAATTTGTCTACATAAAGGGGATGACTCGATGAGACCTGTCGGGGGAACCTCCATGCCCCCAGTTCCCAAATGTAAATTTCCCTGTATACCACCCAACCTGATGATGTTATCAATTCAGGACGAGGTTAGTGATAAAAGGGAGAGAACTCATGTCAGGGCGCGTTAGTCTGACAGATATAGAGATGTTTTGAAACAGCTGACATCTACCTCAAAATATTCTGTGAGACGGCATAAAGAGGAGGGAAATCTACCATAATCTGTTAGGCGAAGAAATGAATAGAGGAGAGAAAATCTTACCTCACGACAGCACGACAGTGCGACAGTCTTCATTTTACCTTACTAAAGATGGAATAAAGGAGAGAGAAATCTATCTCAAAATACTCTGCGAGACGGGCAAAAAGGAGAGAGAAATCTACCACCATCTGGTCGACGAGGAGATGAATAGAGGAGAGAAAAGCTTACCTCACGACAGCACGACAGTGCGACAGCCTACATTATACCTTACTAAAGATGGAATAAAGGGGAGAGAAATATGTCTTAAAATATTCTGCGAGACGGGGATAAAGGGGAGAGAAATCTACTACGATCTGTTCGGTGAAGAGATGGATAGAGGAGAGAAAATCTTACCTCATGACAGCACGACAGTGCGACAGTCTACATTATACCTTACTAAAGATGGAATAAAGGTTAGAGAAATCTATCTCAAAATATTCTACGAGACGGGGATAAAGGGGAGAGAAACGTACCATGATCTGTTCGGTGAAGAGATGAATAGAGAGAAAACCTTACCTCACGACAGCACGACAGTGCGACAGTCTACATCAACATGCGATAAAGGGGAGAAAACTCATTGCGAGACAGTGCGAGAGTCCGACAGATTGAAGTCTTCCTAAACAAGAATAAAGAGGAGAAAAATGTACCGGTACCTCGATAATTTCTGTGAGACGGGATAAGGGGGAGATAAATCTACCTCGACATATTCAATGAAGGAATGGATAGAGGAGAGAAAAACTCTCGCTCACGACAGAGCGACAGTACAACAGTATCCAACCTACCTTACTAAAGACGGAATAAATTGGAGAGAAATCTGCTTCAATAATTCTGTGAGAGGCAATAAAGGAGAGAGAAATCTACATCGAGATTAATAGAGGAGAGAAAACCTCACCTCACGACAGCACAACAGTGCGACAGTCTACAATATATCTTACTAAGGGAGCGTGTCAAAAGTTTTGACGCGAACGTGTTCATTTTTGAACAGGGGGTCGTTCATTTCCGCATGCGTCAGGTCGTTCATTTTACAGAGCAGCGTCAGAAAATGAACACTAGAACGTTCATTTTTGAATGCATTCTGACGTTCACTTTTGCATGTTCGTTTTCGCATGTTCATTTTCGCGAGCAGAAATGAATAACATACAGAAACCTGCCTTGCGATGTTACTATTATAAAATGCGCCGGGTCAAATCTACTTTCCCGCAGCGTGGCCTTTCTCTGTTATAGCATTTATTGTAACTTACCATGTGCTTTGCATTGTTTATATACATGTATTCAGTGCATTCTGTAAAACCTAGAGTGGTGTGTCCGATGTCTGAGATTTTGTTTAATAAACGGATGATATATGGAAGGACAATGATAGAATTGTTTCTCTGTTAGGGGCCTACTTGTCCCCGTCACGGCTTCAGTGTTTTGTCGCCACCTGGAGATATTATTATCTTAAATTATCTGAAATCATTGAATGTTGTAAAATAGAGAACTGTTAATTAATCTTTGTTTATATAAGAAAATACGTGTGTTGGCTTTTTTGTTTCAAGTCATTTTCGCTGGTTATTCAAAATCCGCCGTTGATACCGACCGGTTCGATAAAAATGCTGTTGTCGACCCTTCAATTCAGCGCTCGTGAAACGATCACAATGCTACATAGGATATTCCATTCCTTTTCTTTCGGTAAAAGCCTTCAAAACCAAGATAGAACAGGGGCCACACATTAATTAACACAAAAACCCATAATACTGCAACGTTATTTTGAAACCCCTTCAATTGCCTCTTGCTGGTGAATGGCGCATCCCCACACAGAGCTGAATCTGGGCTTCAGAAGGGGCAAGGTATTCCCCAGGCAGTCAGTTCTATGTTGTTACACACGATCTCATTTGCATATGAATAAGTGTCATTTCTAGTCTGGGTGAAACTTGCATGCTGCACGTGACTCTTACGTGGACTCTCCTGTTTCAATTTCATGCAGTCCAGATTCCCTCTGTGGCCTATATTATTGGACCCTTCTATCTTGATTTAACAGGGGGGAGTACTGCAGTGTAATTCCCTCTGCTGGTAACCTAACCATCCCGCACACCCCTATCTTGACTTTGGATTCTTCCATTTGATGTAGTTTTCTCTGAAGGACAAGCTGTGAAGAGTGGCAAGACTATTAAAACAAATATGCTCACAGCTGGACATGCTAAAAATAAACTAAACGCTTCATTTGCAAGAATGTCCCACACCTTCAGGTAAATGTGAACATGGATTGTTACACTGATGAGAGGAGTCAGGACTCAAACAAATTCTGAGCAAACTGAAATATTACTACAATTGTTCTAGATTAATTCCATTTCTATGAAATTCAATTACCCCAATGTTTTGTCAAATTTTGATCGTTTGTCAACTTCTGAGTATATTGCTACTGGTACTGTAATTGTTCTAGATTAATGTATTCAGTTTCTTTAACAAGTTTGATAACATCCATTTATCCAAGGTTGGTCAAATTTTGATCACATTGAAATATTACTGTAGTTTTATAGAAACATTGCATCGTGGGATATGTTTCAGTTTTAATGTACTTCAAATTTTCAAGAAGAAATAGGATATTTTAATGGGTTCGTGACAAAAAATGGAAGACAATCCAGCCACTCACAGAGCTTCTGTTACGGTTCATTAATATTCAGATCATCTTCTCTAGCACTATAAAATGGCAGCATTAGATCCACTCTGTTACAACTAGGTACCCACACCCCTCCCCCCTCCCTTCCCTTTCCCTTTGTGATATAGCTGAAAAAATGTTGAATGCGACGTTAAACCGTTATTCACTCACTCGCTCAATTTTTTTAAGGGAGCTTCTTGAAATTGGGGCATCCTAAGAACTGGCATAAGGTATTCCAAACTGAATGGCATGGTGCACCAAGATGGAACTCATAGGAACTCCCCGGCATACTTCTTGGAACTCAGCAGAAAAAAGATGGCAAATGACATGCCATACAATATCTCAGAGGGATTGGCATATCTCATTCCAATTGGAACTCCTCTTCATGCTGATCAGAACACTAAACTGGGCCTGGTGTATCTCATTTGGATAACCGGCATGTGCAATTCTGACATACCAAGGAACTCGAGAAGCTCCCTTATTACATTCACTTCAAATATTCTGTCAAATTTTGATTGTGTGTCCAATTCTGATCAGTGTTCCTCATCAATCTGATCATCTTTTAAATCTGAATAATTTAACTGATAAGTTTCTCAGAACAAGTCCAATAAACATGATAACTTCCATTATTCTATGTCTGGGTGGTGAATTACCCTGCCTGTGAGTAAACTATCACCAACACATGTATATCATTCAATTCAGGTGGAAGTGCAATTAACAAGAAAATTAATTAAAATTGTAAGATTGTTAAGATGTACATGTCTGTATATTAAACACTTGCCAGTATATTTTTGTAAATTTCATCAAATCTCAACTTTATGATATTAACACTCAAGGCATCGAAAGTTGTACTGGGTCATCCTTGAAAAAGTATTTCTGGGTCTAATCCTACCCACCAAGAAGCATGACAAGCAAAGCCCACTTTTCATGGATTCTGCACCATTCTAGATCGCTGGACACTTGATGAAAAAATATTTCCCCGTAACTGCAGTGTACAGTTTTAGTTACATGTGGATAGCTAGATTTATCACATGCTTACATCCAGGGCCCTCGGTGGCCGAGTGGTCCAAGGTTCTTCGCTGGTGAAAGTTTGTCAGTTACTTGCCGACGGGCGGTGGTTCTCTCCGGGTACTCCGGCTTTCTCCACCAACCAAACTCCGACTGTCACCATATGATTAAAACAATCTTGAGTGTGACATTAAGTCAAATCCCCGTCCCCTTGCTTGCATCCAGGTAAATAAATTTCAAGGATGGCCTTGTACATGTTGTACATGTATGTACATAATCCTGTAATGTACGCTAAAATAGATATTGAATTTTTGTCAACATTTCTTTAAATTATACCTCCATTTCAATATAAATCTTTGAGGCCTTCTTTGCCAATTACACCAGTCTCATACTATGTACATGAGTATTCTGATCATGGACTCAGTGATATGTACATGAGTATACTTATCATGGATTCACTATGTAAATGTGTGTATACTGAACATGGATTCACTATGTAAATGTGTGTATACTGAACATGGGTTCACTATGTAAATGTGTGTATACTGAACATGGATTCACTATGTAAATGTGTGTATACTGAACATGGATTCACTATGTAAATGTGTGTATACTGAACATGGATTCACTATGTAAATGTGTGTATACTGAACATGGATTCACTATGTAAATGTGTGTATACTGAACATGGATTCACTATGTAAATGTGTGTATACTGAACATGAATTCGCTATGTAAATGTATATTGAACACGGATTCGCTATGTAAATGTTTAATACTGAACATGGGTTCACTATGTAAATGTGTATACTGAACATGGATTCACTATGTAATTATGAATACTGAACATACTCGCTATGTGTATGAATTCAGATCATGGACTTCTGTGTAAATCATGTATACGGTGAACACTCTAATGATTCAATCACTGACATTCCATCACTCAAACATTTTGCCTGACTTTATGAACAATCACTTTAAAAAATTTAGTTGTCAAAATGATCTGAAATTATGTTTATAGTTCATTATTTTGATGATTTCAGAGGGTGATCAAATTTAATAGAATGATTGAATTTTGTCCACAACATTTGGAGTGATTGAATTATTAGAGAAATAGGGAGATCGTGTGCCCTTTCTATACTACTCATCGTGCACTACTCATCACACATGCGCAGTCGACCCATTCTACTGTAGGGTGCAAGCCTGGCTTATGGAATCTCAGGTAGTGGAAACCCCAGGTCTCTCGCCCCACCCTATTCCGTGCCACACCATGCGACCCGCTGTGCAGTGAGTAAAGGAGTCGGACACGCCACGGATTATACTAGGTAGATTACCTACTTGTCATAGAATCCGAGTGATGACAGATAATTAACTTGGCATACATGTATCTGAAATGCAGTATCATGATTTAACATTGTACCAGGTGTACTGCTTTTGAGGAAAGAATGATCTTGATGTTGGTTGTTATATATATATATGGTGTATATAGTATGATTAACTTAACTATGCAGATTTCCCTATTTATTGGGCCACTAAAGTTGGGTGTACTTAATGAACACTCCTGTCTATTGCACATACATGCATACATGTGTATAGTTATATTGTACATAATATATGAATCAACACTGGAATTGTTCCATGGAAATGCCACCTTCCAAAGATTATACACATTATATAAAATGCTTGATGATAGATGGCTTTATCATAGTTTACATGTTGTTTATAATTTTAACAAGTTATATGTTTTACTGCTGTGTCCCTTTCCCTTATTAAGGCTTTCAGTTTACGATGTTTTATAATACAGATGATGGCAGTCTTGAAATATTAATGGATTATTGGGCTTGAAATATTGTCAATTATTAACTTTGATGACAGTTATTTTCTTGGAGTTTAAGCTACATTTCAGTAGACTGGTAATGTTCCAAGAAAAATAATACTTCAATGTTTCCAATGTGAACAAAGGGCCCAAAATCAGATCATCGGATCCCAAAACCAAAGAATCTTATCTGGAAACAGTTCACATGTATTTAGTATTCAGTAGGAGATTGAGAGAATGCTGACAGAAAGCCCACCGTATTCTGTTATGTCTTGCTCCTGCATTGCAGTTAGATTTGCTTCCAAGTATGCATTGTTGGGTAAACTGTATTGATGTCTCACATGTACTTCAATGTATATGGTAACCATCAACAGGATTCCACTTTCTGAAGGTAACATGTAGCTCTTGAATAGTACTATATTACTTTATTTATGACCTGTTGTGTAAGTTTAGTTGTATTTATCTCAAACCTATCGACCATATCTGTGATTCTACTAGTTGCAGTTTATTTTATTGCTGATCTTGTTTAATTCCTTACTTCATTTATCTTGGTGTATGGTTCTGTTATCTTGCATAAGTGCATTATCTTGCCACTCTAAAAGATCGGAGTCATAAAAATGTGTTTTTGGTAAGTAATGACCTCGGTTTCATTTTTACCAAAGGTTCCTGCAATTATTTTCAATTACAAATCGAGAAACCTTTCCCGACTATTTCTTTAAAAAAAAAATTTATGATGGGAATATGGGTTTATGCATATAATAAATTGTTCTCATGTACATTTTAAATTGAATATTCTGGAATAATTGAAGAGTTAATTAGTTGAATTACTTGCGAGGGTCTTTGATACTCAACGGAAGTACCCTGCACCACTGCTGCTCTAGTGGAGATAAAACCGTTTCTGAATAAGACAAAAGTGTATTATTTTAATCATATTGGTGCAATTTAGGTCATTATATTGGAGTGTCTGGATATATATATATGCGACTCTGAAATCTCATGTGAAATGTATGTAAAATATGGTAGGGCATATACCGCAAATATTCCAGGTTCATAATTATAAACATTGTTTTATCGTGCTATTTGGTGCCTGGTACAAAGCGTCCTTTACTTTGCCAAAACGTGAATATCATTTTACTGGTGACCGGTTCTGTGTTTTATATTTAGGTATATATTCATATTTAAGTCTGTTTGCATATTTTTATGGTCTCTGCCAGCGCCCCGTTCAAACTGCTGCGTCAGTTTATATATTTTGTGGAATTGTATAATAACTGATTGGTCGAAAGTTTAGAGATCAAAAGGTGTTGTTTCCGTTTTGTCAAAAGAAACAGAAATAACCCAAAACTCATTTGAAGTAGTTACGCAGCAAACAAAGGATGAAGCAGTATGAACGTGGCTCTCACAAAGTGGTGTTTGTTTTATTTCCGTAAAAACTTATTTTATTTTCTCCAGATTTTATATAGGTAACAGGTTCTCATATTTGTTAAAATTACATAATTTATCAATTATTTCTCCGGCAATCGCTACCCTACGTCACATATTGTAATTCTGCTGTATTACCAATGTACTGACGAAGGCACGAAGCTTATCTCCATTGTTTTGCAAGGTAGCAATTGCATACATGATGTGGGGTTTGTCATATTATCGGGGGCTTTGATGTGTTTGTTATCGCGGGCAGCCTCGTGTTGTCGAGAGTCTTCCGACTGATAAATGCCTGTGCATCAGTAAATAGTAGATGCACCATTCATGTACATTAGCAACATAATCTGGATGCACATATCTGTTTATGATGCTATAGTTAATTCTTGTATATCCTTGCTCGGTGTGCATATGTTCTTGTCCTGGTGTTCTACACTTGTACATATTATGTAAATATAATATAAATACTGAATCGTCCATTCACCAATAAACAGTTCCAATTAAAATAAATTTACCAAAATGTGACGTTTTCTGTTGCAACCCATTGGATTTACGAGGCTTCCACTTCCTGCTGTATTGCATGGGTCATCGTAAGCCCTGTAAACTCAAGTATTTAAAAGACTGTCTATACAGCTTCAACAGGCTTTTTGCCGAAGCCGCAGGGATTAAATCAGAATGGATTTCCCCCGAATGAAAATCTTGAACAATACATTCACTAAACTGATACAACTTGGAGCGTGAATTTTAATACCAGCCTATGCTACAATATAGAGGAATTATGTCATATTATCATAGTGTATGCATGATAGTCGTTTTCTTAAGTGGTAGAGTATGTTGATTCAGGAATACCATATGCACTTGGTAAGAATATCCCTCCACGATGTGGCATAGGCCGAAATCAAAATGTACCACTCACCCTAGAAGTTATGCATCTCACTCTGCAAGTTATGCAGCCGATTTTTTTTATCATCGGGAGAAAGCCTTTAACAGTCTTTATCTTCCATGGATATCAGTGACTGGCCGTAGCTACAGGATACACACTAAGAAAAATGTTCGTGGAAGAAGTATTTAACACACCAGAGTTGTTCTTATCGGTGTATAGATGGCGCTGTGACAATCATTCATGAATACAACCCTATTAGAAAGACTTCACTCACTTCACCTTTGTCGCTCAGTTCAACATGTCTTATTCTTGCTCTAAGTGTAACCGATCGTTCACCAGGTACCATGATATGATTAGACATCGGAAGAATATTCATGATTATGAAGACACCGACGAGGTCTCTAATGTAGACAGTGAGAGTCTACGCGATGATACGGGTACTGTGAGCTCATCCTCTGGCGATGAAAGTGATGAATTACAAGCGTCTAGTCCGTCATTCATAATTCAGCCATCGTCCATTAAAGAATATCCGCGTCTATAATCCAAAGACCTATTCCATATAACAGTATTAGCACCAAATTCAAAAGGACAATCATAATATACATAAACATAGGCTAGTTTCCTGCAAGAGAGAAGCGGTCAACCATTTTCAATGATACTCATTCTCTGACACGAACAGCATTAGCTCATCCGAGAAAAGCGAAAGTTTGGGTCATCCAGACACGGACGAAGGCGAACCGTCATTTTGGGATCGCATTGTGGACAAGGCTATTGACACACACGCCTATCCAGGCAGATTGACAGGATGAAGAGACCTTACAGAAGGCCTATATCAACATGCAACCCCGAATCATAAAATCTGCAATGGCTCTGTATGAAAACTACACCTCATTCCTCTCGAAATGAAGAGCCATCCTAACCACAGGGCCATCATGAAAACCAAGAGCTACTTAGAAGAGGTTATTGGGTTACCTCCCAGAGAGGCCCTAAAACGCCATCAAGATGCGGAAACAGCTGTTCAAGGGCATGTCGCCCTCGGACTTTCATGGATTGGTAGATAGCGAGCCTGGTGAGGAAGGAGGGCTCATTCTTGCTGAATAATAATGATAGAAAAAAACTGACGGTGATTTACGAAGCTTCTTGTCGAATGTTGAAATAAAGAAATAAAGCGAAAAGATGATGACAGACGATGAACATCAAGAATGCACGAACAACAGCAAGAGCGCGATTAAAACTGATATCAATCCAATTTTATGACTTGTACGACGTGACATTAGGGATAATAAACTATATGAAAACTTGTGAACGTGCTGATCTCTCTCTTTCTCTCTGATGTTGACGGGCGTTGAGACACGTTTGTGGGCGCTAACGGGCGTTTGCTGGCGCTAGCAGGCGTTTGCGGGCGCTAGCGGGCGTCAGCGGACCCAAGCGGGTGATAACCTGCACTACCGATTAACGCTTCGTCGGAACACAATACAATAGTCATATTGTGAGCGATCATTACCAATGTTCACTGTATGTATACTGTACTGTATTGTAAAACAATGCGAGAGTGTTGGTTACTTACACAATAGTATAAGTTGTCCGATAAATAACATGTCAAAATTGAGAGGCCATAATGTTAGCGTTGTTGAACAGAATCTACTCGAGAGTAACAGTACGATATGACTGACGCGTACGAAGTTTGAAATGTCCAGCGTGTTGTCCTAATTCACAAGTCTTCCCCCTCATTGGATGGTTCAAACCATTTTATACGCCCGCCAAAAGGCGGACGTATTATGTGATGGCGATTTCTGTCCGTCCGTCCGTCCGTCCGTGTGTCCGTCTGTCCGTCCCTCGTGTCCGGTCTATATCTGGGACAGTTTTCTATCTACAGTTCTAATTTTTGGTGAGTGGATACCCTACGGGGAGACGATGTGTCGCGTACCAAAATGAAGGTCAAGGTCAGAGGTCAAAGGTCACTGGCCTAAAAAACACGAAATCACTGAAGTGTTCGTGTCCGGTCTATATCTGTGAACGTTTTCTATCTACAGTTCTAATTTTTGGTGAGTGGATGCCCTAGGGGGGAACGATGTGCTGCATACAAAATGTAGGTCGAGGTCAGAGGTCAAAGGTCAGTGTCCCAGAAAAATCAGGAAATCATTAAAAATTTCTAATTTTTTGTGAGTGGATTCAATAGTGGAAAACGAGGTGTCGCATACCAAAATATAGGTCAAGGTCGAAGGTCAAAGGTCACTGACCCCAAAATCAGGAAATTATTAAAAATAACTTTTTTTTGTGTCAGTAGATACATGAGGGGGGACACGATGTGTCACATACCAAAATGTAGGTCAAGGCCGAAGGTCAAGGTCACTGTGACCCCCAAAATCATGAAATTGTTAAAAATCAAGATTTCTTGTGTCCATTGATACACATCCTCGCGAGCCAGTGTATCGATCGATCTGTTAGGATCGATTCACTGGCTTGGTTAATTACCCATATGAGTTCTGGATATAAATAGATCAAGAGGCTTCCTCTAAATCAACCCAATCAGTGAATGCGCTAAGCCAGTTGATTAGGCCAAGGTATGAGATATGACAGGATTGAATTTCATTGCGGACTCAACTGCTTTGATGTCAAGTTGAAATCAACATCGGAAGTCAAAGCAAAAACCGCACGCTTGGGATACCGACATGCTTATTCAAAACAAGCGCAGTGGATGAAATGTACGAGATCTATAATGGAGGCGTCGACTCAAGAACTCATTCGAAAGACCAAAAATGTCAAGGTAAACCCTCTCCAAGGATTTAGGATTTACCTGGAGTTGTGAAGATTTTTGAGATATTGAGGGAAGACAATGTGTCGTGTACCAAAATGTAGGTCAAGATTAAAGGTCAAGGTCACTGTGACCCAAAAATTTGAAATCATTAAAAATAGCCTTTTTTGTGCCAGTAGATACATTAGAGGGACATGATGTGTTACATACCAAAATGTGGGTCAAAGATCAAGGTCACTGTGACCCCAAACTCAAGAAATCATTAAAAGTCACATTTTCATATACCTGTCGAAGACGAGATCATGTAATGCGATGTTGCATTCTGTCCATTCACCCATTAACATTAGTTGTCCATGCGATATCTCTAGTTTCAAGGTATGGATTGATACCAAACTTCGGGTACAGCTTACTCGCATTGCAAAGAGAGATCAATTTGTCAAGTTTAGCTGCCTATATGTGTTAGGTTGGAATATTCAGACTTGTCTCCCCTACATGTATATGGCATTTGTCCTGTGGAGTTGTCTCTCATGTTTGATACACGTAAGAAATGGCTACATTTACTTAAATTGTTGTGAAATAAAAACCATACATTTAATGGGGAGAGGGGTCCTTTATGAACTTTATACCTGTTTATTAACTCAAGAACAAAGGTTTACTTCATCACTTTCTTCACATCCTTCTACGTTCATGGAAAATTTTCTCGCCTGAAACGAATCCATTTGGAAGAAAACTACTATTTTCTTGTGTTTGACTATTGTCGATTTCAGTGTGGGATATGTGAGCTCTCGACTCTTGTTTCAAGGTCACCTAGTTACCAAGAGTTCAGCCCATTTTAGTTTATCATTCAATATAAGATGTGATGTGTGTAACATTCTCAGAAGCATAAAATCGTAGACCTTTCTCTGGATTGGTAGCTACCAATTCGGATCAAGGCCATTAACAATCTAGAAATTCAGACCAGTGTAATTCCAGATATACGGGCGTATATTGAAGCCCCTTGGGCTCTTGTTACTTCATTCTACACTATCATTGGTTAGTTCGAAACTGATGCGTTGGTAACTGGTGCAATGGTCTATCAGATGTTGGTCAAAGCCTATCCTTCCACGTAACCTCTCCAGATAGTCAAGTCACGTCTTGAGATAACCACATAACGTCTTAAGATCTGCCACGTAATCTATTTCGCTACACAATGTCTTGCGATAGTCACGTAACGTCTTAACCCTACGTGGCCGGGGGGGCCATAATGGCCCCTCCTACCAAACTTTCTGCACTATCTCCGGAACGGCAAAAAATGAAGAGCTGAAACTCCATGACTTTATAGTTTATCTTATTGGGGTCATTTTGAGCCTATTTGCGTAACCATCCGAGCAGAGGATCATGTGTAAATTCAAGATGGCGGCACGTGGGGTACCAGAAAAGTTTTTGTCAAATTTCTTCAAAATTTCTGCTTTTCCGCAATGAAAAGTGAGCAAAAACTATTTTATTTCATATCACATTAATATTTGCTAATTTTTCATACGGTTTTTGTGGAGAAATTGCAAAAATAAAAAATTCGGAAAATCTTACCGAAAAATCGACCAAAAAATGCCGTTTTTGAAAATGACGTCACTATGACGTCATCAAAGCGGCCATCTTGGATTTTTTTACATTATCTGGTAGAGCTTGATCAAGGGGTATAGTGTAATAAATTTTAGCGCCCTAGCTCAAGGGGTAAGAAAAATAATGCCCCCCCAGGCCTGGACACGTCCCAAAAAGCCCAGGCCAGATAGGGTTAAGGTAACCATGCCTCCTCTTGAGGTAGCCATGTCACGTTGTACGATTGACATGATACGTCTTAAGACAGACACGTAACGTCTTGAGATTATTATCAACGGACGTTACGTCATCCCCGGAAGTGACGTCATCGCCGGAAGTGACGTCATCGGCGCACGTGACGTGCAAAATCCGGCCAATCCGTGGCGTTTTTATATACTCTCTTTATATACTCTACTGTTACCATAGCAACAGGTTACTGAGGGCCTTATTTTGAAAATTGCGCGGGTTATGAAATATTAATCACTGAATATGTACCAACAAAGGTCTATGCGATTCATATTCATTAAAACACTCACTTCAACTATTTAAGTTCCTAGAATAAAACGCCTCGTTAGGCCTACCGGTTGCTATTATAGCCATATGTCTGAAATAGTCGCAAAAGTGATATTCAATAACCTGTAAACACAGAGTTAATGGAATACACAACACTATCCTACATAGTGAACAATGGAGCGCTTGTGGGCGTCGGGCCTCACATATGTGTTCTGAATAAGAACTTGCATTATAATAATACTAACGGTCATACATGTATAGTTCAAATATTTCTACAAGACGACTTGATAAGGCTATTTGCATCATCGCGCTGAAATATTCGTATCTAATACCGCCAAGCCGTGTGGGCATGCCGTCACGATGCCAACATGAACAACTACAATAAAAGGATAGCTTGGATACAAACCATCACAAGGGATAGGTTTTGGTTCTTGTGCTGTTTTTAGATGTTGCTTTTGATCTATGTATCTCAGAAAAGAAAATATGCTATTATTTTTCTTTCGTGTTACTGTATGACATCATCAAATCTCATTTTCATACCAAATTTACAAGTACTAGACCCACAAACATCTCAGCAACCAGTAGGGATGTGCTCGTGAAATGAATGTTAAATTGTTCAGAAAAATCTCTACCCCATTTAATTTTTCATTTGGGTTCAACTTTAAGTATCCAAATGCATTCGAAATGGGATTTTTTTTAAATGGCAGAACAACATTCCTCCCAAAATACGTTCGCCTCCTGCTAATAATAGCTTCGTCTGAGAAAAGTACATGAGTAGGCATTCCCGGTATTTTTTCAATCGGAAGATAAACGTAAACTCGTGACATAGTATATCATAATAACATGGAGCATCCACATAATCACAAGCAAATATTGTTTAACATCATTCGAGCAGATAAATATTCCTACGGAGTAGGCTATCATCTGCAAATTGTCCGGTAGTCAGTCAGCCAGTCAGTAAATGAGTGAGTCCATCCGAATCCTTTCGTCGGCAAAATAAGGAGAACCGTTGACATTAGAACCATGATTTTTTTTGCATGAAGGTGCATTAGGGGACTGTTCCCAGCAAGTTCTGAGCTAACCTACTTTTGATGACAATTTCTGGTGATTTTTGATGAAAATCACTGGTGATTCTGACTGGGCCGTGCCCATCTTAATCTAGGCAGGATTTCAACTTGGGGCGGGCGGGGGGAAGGGATCCTGTGACGTTAGTCACACTGCCATGTACTAATATTGATATGTCGGATTATATTTATTGTATTTTTATGTCTATGTGTACATAGATGGGTCTATATCTTTGAAAGGCGGACAGTACAAGCATACTGTCAACACGGTGCAACCATAAGATAAGATAAGATATTTTGTTATTTAAAGTCGGTTTGATACAAGTCAAAAAAAAAAAAAAAAAAACTTCTAAAAAAAAAGCCGTCTATAACATGCAGTGCTAGTAGTATACAAAGCGTCTTTGCTTCAAAGAGTGCCTCACTGCGCATGCGCAGAACTTGGTTTGCCTTGAGAATTGTGGATGTGCGCATGCGTGAGTGATGTGAGTGGAGGTGGGTTCAAAATGGTGGATACTTACCTCCCACTCCACAACCACACAGGCCGCCATTTTGAACCCACCTCCACACACCAGTGCACTGACTGACACCGGTGAGTGGAGGTGGGTTCAAGATGGCGGCCTGTGTGGTGGTGTGGTGGGAGGTGAGTATCCGCCATTTTGAACCCACCTCCACTCACACCGGTGTCAATGAGTGCACTGGTGAGTGGAGGTGGGTTCAAAATGGCGGCCTGTGTGGTTGTGGAGTGGGAGGTAAGTATCCGCCATTTTGAACCCACCTCCACTCACACCGGTGTCAATGAGTGCACTGGTGAGTGGAGGTGGGTTCAAAATGGCGGCCTGTGTGGTGGTGGAGTGGGAGGTAAGTATCCGCCATTTTGAACCCACCTCCACTCACACCGGTGTCAATGAGTGCACTGGTGAGTGGAGGTGGGTTCAAAATGGCGGCCTGTGTGGTGGTGGAGTGGGAGTTAAGTATCCGCCATTTTGAACCCACCTCCACTCACACCGGTGTCAATGAGTGCACTGGTGAGTGGAGGTGGGTTCAAAATGGCGGCCGGTGTGGTTGTGGAGTGGGAGGTAAGTATCCGCCATTTTGAAACCCACTCACCAGTGCACTCACTGCGGCTTGGTTTTAAGGGGATGGGAGGTGAGTATCCGCCATTTTGTACCCACATGAAAAACGTATAAAAGGAGTCGATTTTTAGGGAAAGGGTGTATTCAATTTGACTTACCTGACCTGCCTGCCTGCCTCCCTGCCTGCCTGCCTGCCTGCTTGCCTATCCGCTTGTATGAGACGAAAAGCATGAGACGTGGAAAAGATTTTCCAGACGATCCAGCAGCACCTCCGGTTATGTTAGTGTTCATTCTTTTTTTAAATTGCGCATAAGACCCATATGTCAACCCTACACCCAGTCCATGAGATGCCCCTTCACCTAAGCTTCACATTGATACCTTACTCCACCCCATCGGTCCACTAGGGGCTCTCCTAGCTCCAAAAAGGCTATTTTCATACCTTTCGGCCGCTGCGCATGCGCAGAAGGCCGATATGTCAACCCACACCTAGTCCATTAGATAGCCCTTCACCTAAGCTTCAATTTGATACCTCACTCGACCTACTACCTCCAAAATAAAAATAATGAAAAAAAAAGATCGATCTTGAAGATCGATCTTTTAAAATAGCCTTTTTGGAGTTAGGGCAGCCCCTAGTGGTCCAATGGGGTCGAGTGAGGTATCAATGTGAAGCATTCATGAAATGCTTCAATTTGATACCTCACTCGACCCACTACCTCCAAAATAAAAATTAAAGAAAAAAAAGATCGAGATCTCGATCTTCAAAATAGCCTTTTTGGGGTTAGGGGCGTCCCTCATGTTCCGATCGGGTCGAGTGAGGTATCATTGTGAAGCATTCATGAAATGCTTCAATTTGATACCTCACTCGACCCACTACCTGCAAAATTAAAATTGAAAAAATAAAGATCCATATCGATCTTCAAAATAGCCTTTTTGGACCCCTAGTGGTCCCATGGGGTCGAATGAGGTATCAATGTGAAGCATTCAACGTCAGCTTCAATTTGATACTTCACTCGACCCACTACCTCCAAAATAAAAAAATCTTCACACACAAGGTGTTGATATCGATCTTCAAAATAGCCTTTTTGGAGTTAGGGGAGCCCCTAGTGGTCCAATGGGGTCGAGTGAGGAATCAATGTGAAGCATTTTACGTCAGCTTCAATTTGATACTTCACTCGACCCACTACCTCAAAAATAAAAAAAATTTCACCTTGTGTGTGAAGATTTTTTTATTTTTTTTTGAAAAAAATTTTTTTTTGGAAAAAGGATGATGGGGGCTGGTGTTATTTTTGTGTGCTTTTGAAAGAAGTTTCCACTTCCGGAAAGATGGGTTGGCCCTGAAAAGGGCCTTTGAAAGTGTGATACGACACTTAGGCGCGATATATTCGCTTCACCCCTCCTACATGCTTTCTGCAAATGGGGCACTTTATTTTTAGATGGCACTCTCCGGCATCAACGCAGCGACACATCGCATCTTCACACGACAGTGTTACCCAGCAATCCTTACACAGGCAAAGATGTCCACAGGGTAACACGGCGTACAAGCTTTCCTCGTCGGTGCAGATACTGCATCGTGTTTTCTTTTCTTCTAGATGGCGTTCTTTTTTCTGTATGGCAATTTCCGTCTCCATTCCATTCATTGTCGTCTCCATTCCAACCATCGCTCCCCGCATGGCGATAATCTGTTCATTGAGGCGGCTTATCTCTACTTCGTGGCGACATGGTTGTGGTGTTTCTGCAGCTGAAATCGTTGGAGTTTCGTCAGGCGGCGTTGTTGTTGGAAATCCTGCATGGTCTTCAGCCGAAGTCATTATACTTTGAGTGTCGACAGGCGACGTCATCGTTGTTGTTGTTGGAGGTCTACTAGTATTTAACCAGGGCAGCTCCCCGTCTTGTTCCCCACCCTCCGTCACATCACTGTCGTTTTCTTCTATCACTTCCATTCTGTGTATGTCTTGGTCCTGTGGTTCAATTCGCATCCGTCTATTCTCTTCTGCTCTCACATCTCGCCGGAGTTGTTCTGCAAGTTCTTCGGTACTACGTAATAACGTGGCTTCGTCTTCAATAACCCTTTGAAAACTTGTGGTTATCGTCAATCCTCCTTCTTCTTCATGGCCAACCCTCTCTCTGTGTTGTTCAGCAGCATGTCTCGGATCTCGAGTCGGATGGTGCGTAAACAGGGGTCGTCTTCTAAAACTCATGATTTGTATTGGTGAATAAATGTCAAAATATACGTTATTTATAGTCTAGTGGGATGGGAGGGAGATGGGTACAAAATGAGGGCCATCCACAGGCCGCCATCTTGAACCCACCTCCACTCACCGGTGTCAGTCAGTGCAAGATAGGCTGGCCCACTGTATAGTGATTGGGAGGTGTGTACAACATGGCGGCCATCCACAGGCCGCCATCTTGTATGCATCTCCGGTGTCAATCAGTGCAAGATAGGCTGGCCCACTGTGCTATGTTACCCTTGTCCCAGCATTAAAATTTCCTATTATTTTTCGATAAATCCCGTTACAATTTTCAGGGAATTATTAGAAGACTGTCTCCCAGAGTCTACACGTTTTTTTAGTCAGCAAAATCAATTTATTTCCAATGTACCTGGTGTTTCATACTAGCGTACAGTAATTTTATGGGTTTAAAATCACTAAAAATTAATAAAATAGCGGTCTAGTGTAGCGTTAGACTGTTAAATTTTTTTAAATACAATACACTGAATTGCCTGAGTTCAACTTGCAATAAAATTATAGGTGCGTTATGCTTCACATTGATACCTCACTCGACCCGATTGGACCATGAGGGACGCCCCTAACCCCAAAAAGGCTATTTTGAAGATCGAGATCGATCTTATTTTTCTTTTATTTTTATTTTGGAGGTAGTGGGTCGAGTGAGGTATCAAATTGAAGCATTTCATAAATCAGGGACTCGTATTAAAAATTTCAGCCGTCTAGCCCTTGACTACGCCATGATTTTATAATTTTTAGCGAGTTTTCGAGGCGTAATGTTCAAATACGGAAATACGGAAAAACCGGTACATTAAAAATAAATTAATATTCCGGATTAAAAATACATGAAGTCTATCGCTTATCACTCTATACGAGTGCCCTGAAAATTCCAGCTCGTTTCTTCCAAGAGAACTGTAGAAAATGAAGAAAACATAGCCTTCGTTTACGGCAAGAAAACACAATCTACGCAGTTGCCGAGTCAATTTTCGTGTCAAAACAGAGTTGCGTCCCATTTTATTATTCGACTATAATTGAAGTGATGTCGGCTTGAAAAGTGCCGGGCGGGTAATCTGTTAATAAACTAATACACAGAAATGCATGATGATGCTCAATAATGGATTCCGCTTGAAAGAAGCCGGCCGGGTATTCTGTGAATAACCAATACATCGGGGTTTGGCTCTCTCACAGCCCTATGGATTGTTCAGGTAATTATCAGGACTTGATATTCTAGTCTAGCAATGCTATAATTTTATTTTTATCCTGTTATTAGTCCAGACTATTAATTTATGCACTCGGGGAGCGTCTACAAAAATAATTGCATTGTTAAATTAATTATTTTCCCAGGGTATGCGTATTTTTTTATTTACAATGAAAAATTAGCAAGAATCGGTCTATATAAATTTTTGTCGGGCTAGTATTTTTGTCATTCTTCATTATGGCATCGCCGGGCAAAGAACTCGCGTTCTTTCAAGTGACGTCGGAAGTAATTCTTATCGTGTACGAGCATGAATTGCACCTTATCGAGGAACATCCTGCAGAAGTGAAATTAACTTTAAGCCTTGCCGGGTGGACTTTATTGACGCGTATGTTACAGGGCAAAGAACCCGAAGTAGATTTTATGCATGTCGGCGTCGGTGTCTATCTACGGAGTGGCCGAGAGGATTCGTGTTTTCCCCGGATAGAAGAATGTGGGGGTAGCGCAATTGTACTTTGGCCAGCATTGTGGCAGGCCCTGAAAGCTATTATTACCGAAGTTCACGATCTACTGTACCCTGAAGCGAATTCGATCGTTACCCGTACGCTGACCCCGGATTGTACCTTATTATTATATCCCGGGCGCGTCGAGCTTATTGATGATGATTCGCGATGTTGGTGCACGCCAGAACCGGCGCGTGTGTCTTTAACCTCGGAAGGCTGGAATACCTTGAAACGTGTGTTATTCGGTCATCTCGATGGAGATAGTATACACCTGTGTGGCGATGTGTATATTTTTCGGGGACCTTATTTTGCCCGACTGATCTGTCTGAAGCGAGGCGGATTTACGCTGGATCCCGATTTATGGACGGCTTTGCAACAAATAGTTCCCGTGGTGGATAAAGTATTCGCTCCACACGCGCCGCCTCTCACAGAATAGGTCCTGACCCTATAAATACCGGGGATGAGACCGAGTGTGTATCATTCATCGTTGGACATTTAGAGCAAACATGTCGCTACCACTACGAGCCATCTTGCCTCTTACACCCAGTGTGAGGTTATACGTTTATGCAGATAAAGTCACCCTGGTGAAAGACGATCAAGCTATTTACTGGACGCCCGCTGAGAGGCTACCGAATCCGAGGGTGACACTACAGCGTGATGGGTGGAATAAATTTAAACGGGTGTTGAGCGGTGAGTTGGACGGAGATCTCATCCACCTGGACAATGCCATGTACGTATATTCCCTACCGCCCCTCTGCATACGTCTGGGCCGCTACAAAGAGCCTACGCGCAGTATCAGCCTAACGCCCTCTGTGTGGGAAGCCTTGAAGAAAATAGTGCCTATTGTGGACCAGTTGTTTACACCGGACGATCGATCACCCGAGCAATTGGCGTGGGTTCGTGCTATAGAAGACGCGCTAGCTGAACCTCATGAAAAACTACATGATGCAGTTTTTCGTTTCTGTAAACCAGATACTACAGCCGGGAAAAGTCCTATATCTAGAGAATGCCCAGAGGCTAGAGTGTCAGTATTACCCCATGAAGAGAACCACACACACATGACGGGGAACGATGAAGGGAAATAAGAAGACCGTGATGCGGCGGGGAAAAAAGGAGAAGTCGATTAACAAGGTGTTAACCGATTTATATTACAATCCGACGAGTCCAGCTGCCTATAGCGCGGTGGGGGCGCTAGCTCGAGCGGCCCATTCTCAAGGCATTAGTCGAACTCAAGTTCGAGACTGGTTAAAAAAACAAGACACCTATAGTCTACATCGAGCTGCCCGACGCCATTTTCGCCGTAACCGGGTGATCGTCGGCGGTATAGACGCGCAATGGCAGGCGGATTTAGTGGACATGAGTCGATTTGCACCTGACAATGATGGACAACGGTACATATTGACCTGTATCGATATTTTATCCAAGTATGCCTGGGTCCTCTCCATTCGTACCAAAACAGGAAAGAATCTCATAGCCGCGTTTCAGCAGATTTTCAAGACGGGGCGCAAACCTCTTTATTTGCAAACCGATGAAGGCACAGAATTTCTCAACCGACCCTTTCAAGCCTTTCTTAAGAAACAGAAGGTATTTTTCTTTCATACGTACAACGAGACGAAAGCTTCGGTAGTGGAACGTTTCAATCGTACCTTCAAAGGACGCATGTACAAGTATTTTACTGCCCAAAATACGCGACGCTACCTGGATGTACTCCCTCAACTGGTCCAAGGCTACAATCGCGCCTATCATCGCAGTATCCAGCGAGCGCCCCGTGAGGTGACAGAACGCAACGAACATCAAGTGCGTGCTACGCTGTACTCAGAAGACAGTCCACAACCACTGACGGCACCCCGGTACAAACGTGGAGATGTAGTGCGGATCAGTAAAGTGAAAGGTCAATTTGAGAAAAGTTACTTGCCCAACTGGAGTGACGAACACTTTGTCATCGTTCGCCATAAACCTCGACAGCCCCACGTCTATCAACTGGAAGATCTACAAGGCGAGAGACTGCAAGGCACGTTTTACGAGGCAGAATTACAACCCATAGTGAAAACATCGAAAGACTACTACACGGTGGAAAATTTTTTGAAAACGGAGCGTCGACGGGGGATTCCCTATCATTTCGTCAAATGGCAAGGCTGGCCTCGTTCCTTTAATTCCTGGGTGTCCGGCCGTGACATGAAACGTCTATAAAGGCTAACGCCTATCACCATCCGCCTTCAGTATAGGATTTGTACCATGGATAGTACACGTCTACCCTTATTGTTACGATCTCCAAAAGCACAAGTCGGTACTGTGCTGTGTCTAGTAGTGGTTCTGGGTACGTTATTTACCGGGGTGTTCTACGATTTGTCGTACGTGATATCCTGTTTCAACACCCTGCGTTCTTCATCTTCCACGACGACAACAACCACACTGCCTACACCAGCCAAGACGTCAAGGGTCCGCCACGTCTCAACCCAGACACCTACGTGTCCAGCCCAGACGTCGTCTACTCCAGCCACCACTAAGTTACCTTTTACCCGCTACATCCAGCCACCCACGACAACTCCACGTGATCTTCCGTACTCCCTGAGAAGCGATCCTTCCACCTCATCGTCACCCTCTAGTACCACCACGACGACACCGTTAAAAATATTTGCAGTGGATCCTCGTGAATCACCACGTTTACCCCGGCAACGGTACCCCTTCGAGTACGATTCCCGGCGGTATCCCCGACAACTGGGGTGGGCTTCTAAACGTCGAGCGCAAATCACCCCATAAGAAACGATGGACCCACGATGGCAGCATCCATTCACGTGCCTTATCGCTGGACCGACAGGGTCGGGAAAAACGCACTTTGTTCAACGTCTCATCCAACACGGATCAGCCCTGATTTCACCCCCTCTAGCTCACATCCTGTGGTGTTATGGCGCTTGGCAGCCCGCGTATGAGGCACTGGCCCGTGTCCCGGGACTCACCTTAGTGGAAGGCTTACCGCCTGAAGATACACCCCAAGACACTTTGGTGGTGGTGGACGATCTCATGACGGAAACGGATAGTCGAATCACCCGTCTCTTTACCAAAGGCAGCCATCATCGTCGATTGAGCATCATCTACATCGTACAGAATCTCTTCAGTAAGAACAAAGAACACCGGAACATTAGTTTGAATGCTCAGTATGTGGTGTTATTCAAAAACCCCAGAGACGCTTCCCAAATTACCCACCTGGCTCAACAGATGTATCCTAAAAACACGGCCTTTGTACGAGAAGCCTTTGAAGATGCGACCCAACCTGCTCACGGGTATCTACTCATCGACTTGAAACAAGACACGCCCTCCACCCTGCGATTGCGTACCCTGATTTTTCCCGGCGAGATACAGACGGTGTACACCCCCAAATGAGAGTCAAGAAGATAAAAGAAGAAGACAAGGCACTCGAGCCCTCATTTCTTCATCATGTCTGCACGCGTACGCAAGCACGCGCCCCTTTGCGGGTATTACGCAGCGCGCCTCCGGAAGTGGGCCGGGCCCTGG
>JAVTVY010010307.1:0-48734 GCA_036873755.1 Hanleya hanleyi | reverse complement strand
GTGATCATGCTGTCGGCGTGTTGAAGGAGCTTCCTGACGAAGTGCGTTTTGCCGGAACCCGTCGGTCCTGCGATGACGCAAGTGAAGGGATGCTGCCACCGAGGGTCCATGTTTCGAGCTGTATGCGCTGTCGTGGTAACCCGCTCTTGTAAATTTCGTACGAGTGAACTGGAGTGGTGGTGGTGGATACAACGTCGGTCGTCGTTGTCTGTTCACTGCGAGTGATGATGGTGGTGGGTACAACGTCGGTCGTCGTTGTCTGTTCACTGTGAAGGATGAAATCCGGTGGGTCTTCAGACGTAGTGGGTGTACTTGGTGTAGGTGTGGAGCTTGGTGTGGAGCTCGACGTGGCTTGTACACGGGGTGTGGTGGTGACTGGGCTCGACACGGGGTTGACTGGTGCTATCTGTAGACCGGTTTCACTGGTGGCTGGTGTTCTCAGTTGGTTAAGTAACGTGCTGACATAGGCTACGTCGTAAAACACACCTCCGTACAACACACTCAGCAGCGTTAGCAGTATCACCACAAAGCCCACTTGCGCTTTGCGCGTTTTGGGAGACGCTGTGTTCAGAGGCAGCTGCTGCTTGTCCATAGCACTGTGGTCGAACGTGGAATGAAGGATGACGGCAGTGGTGTCTGGCTTTATAGTCGTTTCACCTGGTTGGCAGCGACCCAGGAATTGAAGGAACTGGGCCAGCCTTGCCATTTGACGAAATGAAACAGTTTGCCACGTCGACGTTCCGTTTCAAAATCTGCTCCACCGTGTAGTAGTCTTGCTGTGTTTTTACGACAGGCTGTAATTCCGTCTCGTAAAACGTCCCTAGCAGCGGTTCCCCTTGAAGATCTTCCAGTTCATAGACTCGCTGCTGTCAGGGTAGGCGCCGTTTAATCAGGAAGTGCTCATCGCCCCAGTTGGGCAAGTAACTTTTCTCAAATTGACCTTTGACTTTACTGATCCGTACAGGGTCCCCGACCTTGTACACCTCCTTCGTCGTTCGCTGCGATTGCCTGGGGTACAAGACGCGCCGGACTTGGGCTTCATTGCGTTGGGTCACGGTAATGGGGGCTCTCTCTATACTCCGATGATAGGCTCGATTGTAACCCCTCACAAGTTTCGGGAGAACATCGATGTACCGCATTGTATTCTTATAGGTGAAATATTTATACATGCGGCCTTTGAATGTCCTGTTGAACCTTTCCACCACGGAAGCGTTGGTCTCGTTGTACGTATGGAAGAAAAACACCTTCTGGGCTTTCAGAAACTGTTGGAACGGTCTGTTGAGGAATTCCGTGCCTTCGTCGGTTTGCAAATATAAAGGTTTGCGCCCGGTGTTGAAGATGTCTTTGAACGCCGCTATGAGATTTGCCCCCGTTTTCGTCCGGATGGGTACCACCCACGCATACTTGGATAGGATATCGATGCACGCCAAGATATACCGATTCTCATCGTTGTGTTTGGCAAAGGCGCTCATATCGACCAAATCCGCTTGCCACTGGGCATCTATTCCTCCCACGATGACCCGGTTCTGTAGAAAATGGCGACGGACAGATCGATGTAAGGTATAGGTGTCTTGTTTTCTTAACCAATCTCGGACTTGGGCACGGTGTATCCCCTTGGGTTTGGCCGCTCGATAGAGAGCCGACAATGCACTATAGGCCGCCGGACTGTCGGGACTGTAGTATAAGTTATCCAACACCTTCTCCCAGCGCTTCATGGTGACAAATGATGATGGACCCTGGCTCTATCGTTTATTTATAACGGGTATATCTTGGGCCGGAGTTTCTTTCTGATTTTCGTCGTTGGCTTCCATAGTGTCCATGGTAAATGACCAGTCCAACTCGTCTGATGACCGCTTGATAAACACTTGATCCACATCTACTACGGCATCTTCCAATGCAGACCATAGATCAGGGTGAAGGGTAAAATGCACTGTACCCCCATCTAGCCGAGCCAATTGAGCAAAGAAAGGGCCGCGCCGGATGTACACATCGTGACACAAGTGGATGAGGTCGCCGTCCAGTTCACCAGACAACACCCGTTTGAATTTGGTCCAGCCCTCCCGGGACAGACGAATGTGGGCCGGGCACGGTTGTGTAGGGTCCGCATCACAGATGTCTCCCACCTCCTCCATGATATCGATCTTATCCGCATAAACGTGCAGGAAAACCTCGGGGGTCAAGCTGAGATACGCCAGTATTATATGCTCCGTCATGGTCAGTACGTGAATGGTACCAGATTTGACTGTCTCTCGTATTTATAGGGAGAAACCCGTGAGATCAAAGGATCGGGTGGTCAAAGTCTAGCCGGGTAATCAATGGCATCGTCGTCTGGTTCATTGCTAGACATTTGTTTATTGGGTTCTGCCGCCGCTTCTCTCAGGGCACGAGCCCACTCCAACTCGTCTGATGACCGCTCGTCGGGTGTAAACAGCTGGTCCACGATAGGCACCACTTTCTCGAAGGCTGTCCACAGATCGTTGTCTAGGGTGAAGCCTCGCGTAGGGTCTTGGTAGCGGCCCAGGCGTGGGAAGAAGGGTCCACGGTGTACGTAGATGGCATTGTCTATGTGGATGAGGGGTCCGTCGAGCTCGCCGCTCAACACCCGTTTAAATTTGGTCCAGCCGTCACGGTGTAGCGTAACCGTATTCGATACGGTCTCAGCGGGCGACCAGCAAACATCTCCACGGTCTTCCACGAGGGTGACTTATCTTCATAGACGTGTAACCCCACCCGGGGTGTAAGGGGAAGGATGGCTCGTAGGACTGGTGACATGCTTGATCCAATGACGAACGGTGAATGACACACACACTGTCTGACCCTCGTATTTATGGTGAGGTCCCACTGTCAATGCCACAGCGCCAGGGTCAATAGGGCACAGACTATTGTGAGGCCAACCAGCTGTCGCTGGTTCCGGCGTGAGCGCTCGTGGTCCATAGCCCGAGCATCAAGGATGGCTGTCATAGTCCAGTAGTGGTGAGTGATGGCACACCTCTCCATCGAGTGCACTCTGTCGAGGACCGCTTCTGTGAACTCGTTCAGGATCTGGCGTCGCCCTTCGTTGTCGTCGCCATCTGCAAACATGGACCGGTAACCCGTGAGTGAATTAACCACGGTGGCATGCTGTAAAATGCGAGTCGCATAGGGCTGGATCTCCGTCATGGCTCTGCAACCGTAGAAATGAAGGTGTGGGATCCAGAGGGACGTGTTTTATAGACCATGTCACACATGCGCGCCTAGATGTAGCTCTACGGGTGTAGTCCGTGATACGTACTATTCTGATTGGTTATGTGGCTCCTATAGAGATAGTACCTTATCGACAATGGGACTACTTGTTCCAAAGCCGTCCATAGATCGGGGTCCAGGGTAAAACCACCGTCGTTCAGACAGAGGAGTCGAGCGAAAAAGGGACCGCAGAAAATGTAGACGTCGTCACACAGGTGAATGCTATCACCGTGCAGGTCACCCAACAACACCCGTTTCAAGGTAGTCCATCCTTCCGGTGACAAAGAGACGTGCGCTTTGGGTTCAGGCATACACCAACACCTAAGTCCGCTATCGATGAGGTCCACTCGTTTGGGGTACAACAATAGGGTGCATCCAGATGTAAGCCTCCGGGTAGCCACAGTCCCTTCTTTCACCTCGGGATGTAGTAAGTCATCCACCTCGGGGAGTACATCTTTCAGTGCCATCCATAAGGGTTGACAGAGTGTGATATAGGTACCTCCACTCTGTTCCAACCGGGGAAAAAGGGAATCCTCTCCAGCAGTGCGTATGTGCACGCCGACTTCCACGTGCATGAAATCCCTTTCGGGGTCTTTTCCCTGTAACAAACGTGTCAATAGAGTCCAGCCTGATAGCGATAACAAAATCTTCACCTTCTGCGGTGCGTCTTGGACCAGCTCCAGGTGATCGTCATTGACGATGAGGTAGACGTCGGACGTCAGTTGGAATAACGCAAGCTCTGTTCCGCTCGCTGCCATGGTGGGGAATGAAAAGCGAACGGTTAGAGAGGTGGCTTTATAGTGTACCTGTTGGGTAGGGTTTTATACACCGTGTGAGCCATGGGCACTTGTTATACTCGCTTGCGCCATAAGGTCAATAAGGTTAGAAATGCGCTTTTTTCTACTACGCCCTGTGACGGCCCTTCGTGAATGGGCGTAACCTGTGAACATCATAGAAATGCATGTACTAACCTGTCTGTGGGGTTTTTCCACAATGTCGTTCATCTTCGTGTCTTTCGGGTACGTCCGTGTCTTTTCGGTAAAGTCCGTGTCTTTTCGGTAAAGTCCGTGTCTTTTCGGTAACGTCCGTGTCTTTTCGGTAACGTCCGTCATCCGGGTATATATGAGGGTCTTGAGGGGGGGCGACTGTATGTGACGTGTTGTATGTGTTTTTCTCGGCGACGTCCGTGTCTATCATCCGGGCACATCACGTCTGCGCCTGCATTGGGGTATGTATGAGGGTCTTCATGCGCGCGCGCGCTGCGGATTCACCCACGCACTTCCGGATAACCCGCGCGCGCTGCGGCATCAGATCACCCCCGCGCGCGCGCGCTGCGGCCGGGGCCGGGCCGGGCCGGGAAAAACCCCGGAGGTTGAACATCCGGACGTCTAAGAGAACATTGGAACTCTTCTGGGTTTGGAGGTGAAACCCGGAAGTGACGTCACAACCCACGTGACCTGCGCAGCAGAATGGAAACGACACCCTAGTCTAGCCCCCTCACATAGGCTTCACATGGATACCTCACTCGATCCCATCGGCCCACTAGTGGCCCACCTAGACCCCAAAACGTCTATTTCCATACCCTTTGTCCACTGCGCATGCGCAGAGTGACGATATTTCAACCCCGCACTCACCCCATCAGATGCCCCCTCACATAGGCTTCACATTGATACCTCACTCGATCCAATCGGCCCACTAGTGGCTCCCCTAGATCCCAAAACGTCTATTTCCATACACTTTGTCTATTGCGCATGCGCAGAATGACGATATTCCTACCCCACATCCATCCCATCGGTTGCCCCCTCACATAGGCTTCAACTTGATACCTCACTCGACCCCATCGGACCATTAGTGGCCCGCCTAGATCCCAAAACGTCCACCCCGTATGGACCTATACACCCATAGCCATGCAGTATAGGCCTATGGGCCTACCCAGGCCTCGGTGACTTTTTCCAAAAATTTCACCGTTTCGCTCCGGGACCCTTCCCATCGTGTTCTAAATGACGAGACGTGAAAAACAAATCCAAGCAACCCATATCACAATGAACGTGTGTGAATTTCCCAGGTTGGACCTATACCCCCCATGGCCAGCCTATGGGCCTATATACAGACCTCGGTGACTTTTCCCCAAAATTTCACCAGTACAAGCTCCCACGGACCTGACCGAAGAAATACGGAGGTGAACGACATTGTGGGGAAAAACCCCAGTACATGTTCCTCTCACCGAAAAGACACGGAGATGAACGACATCCCCACAGACAGGTCAGTACATCTCCTATCATCCTCACAAGTCACGCCCCATTCACCCAAACCGGAAGTGACGTCATACGGCAAGGTCACGCTTCATTCACCCAGACCGGAAGTGACGTCATACGGGACTGGTGGCACCCCCTGGTGGAAAAAAGGGAACCAAGAGTTACCTCCCTGGAAAAGGGACCCGGATCGGGTTGCTACCTACTACTCTGGTACCATGCCATGATATGATGCCTGGGATTGCGTTTCGCCCACTTGGACCTACAGGTGGCCAGACCTGGTGGTAACTTTAAAATTTGGTTTCCGGGCATCAGGTTGAGGATGCCTTCAGCTTCTCGTCAAATTTGGTTTGCAGATAATGCCTTGAGATGTCACTTGGGGTTGCTTCTCGGTTACATAATTTCCATGCTTCACTGCATGGAAATTATATTACAGAAGCACTCAACTTTCAGTCAACCGTTCGGAGTTCATCTTAGAACTTGGGAAGGCGGAAAGACCCTTCCGCATCCAACGCCTATGAAGTAGCAGTTGCCTCCCTCATGTATATCTCCTGAGGCCAACAATGCTAAAAAATATTGCTGCGATTTCGGCGGGGGACCTAGCATCGTCTGGCTGCGTGTTCCTCTTATTTTAGTCACATTGTGAAACTAAGTTTGTCAATTCCTTTATGTAATTTTTTCGCTGATGCTAGTATCTGGAGTTAAGTTTTATTGTTTTGATAAATAACCATTAACTTGCTGTAGGGAAGATATGTAAATTATAAGATGTGATTTTAAAGATTCGAAATTGATCTGTATTATTACATTGTATATAATCGATTATAGAATTAACTGTTCTTTGTGTTTGGCTTTATAGTATATTTGTCCATGTAAAAAGGCTGGTCGCAAAAAAGCAAAATCAACAAACCTTGGTTTGATAGAGAATGTTCATCGAAGAGAAAAGAACTATTGAATCTCAAAAGTATATACCGTAAGCATAAGACAGAGCAAAACAAATTAAACTTAAAAATATGCAGTAAGGAGTACAAACAACAGTTGAAATTAAGTTATAGACAGTATAGAGAATCATTCATTGACAAACTAAGAAACCTAGAAAAATCTGAGCCTAAAGCATATTGGAAAATACTGAACATAGTTTGTCCTAAGAGAAAAAGTGAACCAATATAACTAAGCACGTTTTTAATTACTTTGTAAGCGTGAATACTTTAGATGAATCTGACATTAGAAAAATAGAACTAGTCGACAACTATTGCGATGAAATAAACTATGAAATCGACATGCCAATCAGTGAAGAAGAAATAAAAGTTGCAATAAAACACTTAAAGAATAATAAGGCCGCAGGGTATGACAAAATCTTAAATGAATTTATTAAAAGTTCGTTAGAAATAATGCTGCCTGTTTACTGTACACTATTCAGTGTGATCCTTGACAATGGCTAAATGCCAGAAGCTTGGCTCTTGGGAATTATCAAACCAATCTACAAAAATAAGGGGAACATAGACGAACCTGAGAATTATAGAGCGATCACGATCCTTAGTTGCCTTGAGAAATTGTTCGCATCGATGATAAATAACAGATTAAGTGAGTTTTGTAAGAGGTATAACGTATTGAAGGAATCACAGACAGGTTTCAGAAAGGGTTACTCATGTTTGGATAATATTTTTGTTTCACATCGTATTGTTGAATATTTTTTGAATACTAAGAAAAAATTGTACTGCTCATTTATAGATTTTTCTAAAGCATTCGACACAGTGTGAAGAGGGGGTTATGGTATAAATTAGTTAAAGAAGTTTTAATTTAATAAGAAATATGTATAAATGTATCAAATCGTGCGTTGAAATTGGCAAAGCAAGAAGCTATTTTTTTTTGTATGCGATGTTGGAGTCCGCCAAGGCGAAAATTTGTCACCATTATAATTCTCTTCATATCTGAATGATCTAGAAGCTTTTATGGAACTCAATAATGTAGACGGGTTATCTTCCCTGTCACAGGATATCGGAAATCAATTAGAGATTTTTGTACTGTTACTGATTTTACTGTATGCTAAAAATACAATCCTCCTAGCAGAAACGAAGCGTGGTCTTCAAAATGCCCTCGTCGTTTTTGAGAGTTATTGTGATTTATGGGAACTAGATGTCAATTTTATTAAAACTAAACTTGTCCTATTTTGTAGACGTCTACCGAAGAGATTACCTACTTTTTACTTTAAAGGCGAAAAAATCGATCTTGTTAACGAATACTGCTATTTTGGAGTATTAATGAAATATACTGGCAAATACCTATCTGAGAGAAAGCAGCTCATTACACAAGCGTCAAAAGCTTTATTTGAAGGAGACAGAAAAATTCAAAACCTGTGTTTGCCTATTGACTGTCAATTGAAACTTTTTGATCAGGTGGTTCGACCAATCTTATTATATGGTTGTCAAATATGGGGTTTTGAGAAATTAGATATACTCGAATCATTTTACTTACAATTCTGTAAACGAGTCTTAGGAATCAAAAAATTCGTCGCCCAATTTGATGGTATATGGAGAACTCGGTGTGTACCCATTATACATCAGAGTCCGTGTTAGTATGGTTTCATTCTGGTTACGGATGATACAAGGGAAGGAAAGCAAGCTGGCATATGTCATATACAAATTTATTTTCGCGCAGAGAGGAGTAGTTAACTATCTCTGGCTAAACCACGTTAAAACCATACTATACAATACCGGTTTCAACTATATTTGGGATTCTCAAAGCGTAAACAATGCTGCCTGTTTTCTAAAAATTCTGGAGCAAACGCTGACAGATCAATTTATTCAAAAATGGTACAGTGACATGTATTACTCAAAAAAGGGCGTTATATACCGAATATACAAAACAAATTTTAAGCTGGAATTCGACCTGAAGAATCTGGATGATAAAAGCTGAAAAATCCTATCCAGATTTCGAACCTACAATCATAAACTCCCAATAGAAAGAGGAAGATGGCGCCATATCTACCTAGTAAAATCCGTGGCGTGTCCGACTCCTCCTACTCTTCCTCTTCCTACTCCGCTTTACTCACTGCACAGCGGGTCGCATAGGTGTGGCGCGGGATAGGGTGGGGCGAGAGACCTGGGGTTTTCACTACCTCAGATTCCATGGGCCAGGCTTGCACCCTACAGTAGAATGGGTCGACTGCGCTTGCGAGATGAGTAGTGCGCGATGAGTAGTATAGAAAGGGCACGCGGGTCGCATAGGTGTGGCGCGGGATAGGGTGGGGCGAGAGACCTGGGGTTTTCACTACCACAGATTCCATGGGCCAGGCTTGCACCCTACAGTAGAATCGGTCGACTGCGCATGCGCGATGAGTAGTGCGCGATGAATAGTATAGAAAGGGCACGCGATCTCCCTAGTGGTCGGAGTGAAATTTAAAAAATGAAATGATATGGTATATAGGGTCGTACACTTCCTGGTCAGTATAGATATGACTTTCTCACACTTGACCAGCAATGGAGGTAAGGTTTCCCAGCCAGTGCATGTTCTAAAGTGGGCAATACAATCTGTTACCTCAAACAGAATTCAGTGTTTGGCTTCAAATTAAGGGCTGAGTTGGATAGGTCCTTGTCATTGCGGTTAACTTCAATTGTCCTGAAGTGTGAATAAATTAAACCCACGTAGACCAACTTGAATATGTTTATTAGGAGAAGTGTTGAAGCTTTAATTCTACTGCTAGTAAGTTATACTTAAATATTCATAAACGCACGTGGGATCTTGAAAATGAACATGTCACATGATAATGATGGTATATCCCTATTTGTTAGTAGTGTCATGTAACCGTGATTGGATCAGTGTTTGATTCAATTGTGTTGTTTGTTCAACAGTATATAAGCCTAACAACCCCATTTGTCTTCAGATACGTCCCCCTTGGAAAACATGTGTTTTATTGTACGGAGAATTAAGATCTGTTTTTCCCTTGAACTGTTGAACACATATTGTTCATTGTATTAAGTCTTTACATGGTGGCTTACGGAATTGCTTCCAGTGAATAAACAACAGTCTTTACAACAGAGTCTGGTCTTGTTGAAAATCGTAGAGGTAACTTTATGGTACGAGCTTGGAAGCGTTTCCTTAGGCTGAAGGTTGATATGGAGGTCAGGTCCCTCGAGTTGAATGACGTAACAAGCCCATAACATCACCCAGCCCGTCAAAAAGTCCATGAACAGTTCAGCCGGAAATAACAATGGAAACCCTCTTCCGTCACCAATAGACACATAGTCTTTAACGCAAACATATCATGTACGGTAATACATATTGCTGTAGAGTACACTAATTCCGCAAAAAAAAAAAAAAAAAAACCTACGATCTGCAGGGGTTTAACCCAATAAGGTGTCTCCTGCACAGTATAGCTTCCCTGTACTGTCACAGAGATTATCACCTGTCATGAAATATCTCTTCCTGGTGATACGTAGATGTCTGAGAGAGATCCACTGTCAGAAACGAGCATTCACACAACACTAGTCAACCATATCCCTTCAGATAATTCTGGTACCTGTGAACACGGGGACATCCACAACCACAATTAAAACTGAACCGAGCTTGCACGCTGTACTCTGCTGCAAGACTCAAAATACGTTAGGCTTACCTGTGGCACATCATGGACACAGTGAGTGCATCCATGACCAGAACCCAATCGAGCCGACGTGCAATCCCGCTGCAAGACTGACCACGTGGGACTCTTACCCGGGTTATATAGACTTGTCCTCCCATAATACCTCACTGGGATGGTTCGATGACCATGCCACATATTTCGTGTTCATGACCTATCGACCAGGACACCCATCTTCTACATACAGTATAAAGAACGTTTCCATCAGGTCAACAGTAAAAATAAACACCCATGGACAGCATTGATAACACTGTGTCCAATACTAATATCAATGTCCGTGAAATCCTCGTTAGCCAGGAACTCTGCTATAATATTCTTTAATCTACCTGTGTGTAGGAAGAATAGTATATGATCCTATAATATTACAGCAGATGTACACCTGCATATGCACATCCTGTTACATCAGATCTATTCGTCATGAATTATTGTCGTAATACGGGTCTCTTCGAGGATCTTCGAGATTTTCCGAGCTTAAAGGATCGGACTTCGCTATTGAATATATGCGTACACTAAGTCAGTATGATGCTATTGACATACTCCGATGATTATCTATGTAAGGATCGAATTCATTCAAATGATCTTGAAATGCGTACATAATTACACTAAGCATACATTTCGAAATTAATATCTCCTTTATTTTAATTGATTTATTCTGAGACAATAATGTCAATGTAAACATGCGGGGAATAACACCGAGTTAAAAATAACCTTTATAATATGAATGAAATAGCATTAAAAGATCTTATCAGTTGAAGGGAATATCTTTTGAAAAATTGCCATGTATCATTCTAACATATTCTCGCGACGTCAGAATAGTCCGAGGCAGATTGTACAGGATATATCTTCCACATATGGAAGAAGTGTTTGGCCAGTAGTTTCATCTTTAACTCTTAAACATGTTTTCAAATTCAACCACACTCCGATGCTCAGTATAGACCAAGACATCTAGAAATGCTTGGATATATTGGGAGTGTTACTATTGATCATGAAACAGAATAAATGGCATATTATTGTGATAACATTTATGAAAGTTTTGATGACAGATAGAAATTATGGAAGACAGTCTTACAAGAAGAATAATTGTGAATAAGAATATTGAATTCATACTTTTTGTTATACCACCAGCAGTTAACAACATATTCCTACGAAGTAGGCTACAGATCGCAAATTGTCCGGTAATGAGTGAGTCAGTCAGTCCATCCGAATCCTTTCGTCGGCAAAATAAGGAGAACCGTTGACATTAGAACCTTGATTTTTGGCATGAACTTGCATTAGGGCATTGTTACCAGCAAGTTCTGAGCTGATCGAATTCTGATGAAAATTTGATTTATAATTAATTTTTTATTATTTATTGATAACTCGAGTGCACTGTCATGCCCATCGGGAACCCTTGGCTGTATGCTTCACTGTGACTTTTAAGCGCCTGGGACTAACTTCGGCCGCCCAGCACTAAAGCAAAAAAAAAAATGATGCGCCCAGCACTCGAAAATATCAGTAACTTTAATGGTACTTGCCAAAATATGTCGGCATTATACGTTTCCAGGTAGCTCCGCCATGTTTTCCCTAATAGTCCACGCCACGCTTCTCGAACATCTGCCGTAAATTGTTCGAAATATTCGGGAACCCTCGTGATCATGCTGGTCGCTGTTAGCCGGTGGTATTGCGGAAGGCTACCGAAATCCCAGAATCTGGCGTCAGGCGAGCTGTATCATTTGCGTACACTTCGCCATCCATAAGATGGCTTGCGAATCGTGTGTCTCCATTATCGCGGAGCGATATCCAGTACTTTACCGGATTCTGTTCGACCTTCATCCGGCGGAGAACAGACCCGAGAAATCTGATAAATTACAGGTTTTCATACGACTTCTGAAACAGATATTGCCTGGGCTTACAAAATATATAGATATGTATAACTTTCATATCATTCAAGAGGTGTGGTGGATCTGAAATATTGAACAAGTAGTTCATCACATGACTCGAAAATGGCGAGTTACGTTGAGGTTACGTCGGTAGACTTTAGCTGATTAGCTGACGAAGTCACGCGGTATTGATTTATGGAAATTCCCTTCTGCAGTTGCCGAAAGTAGGCTGAACATGGATACACACGATCCCAGGGTCAGTCTTACCGCGTATAGATGACCGAGATGGTTACAGGTTGGAGCTGTATATGCCACGATGCATGAAGGAAGCAAATCATTTGATCGGAGAATGGAGGTTGTTATTTCGTCTGCTGCGAAGTTTTACCGAGCCACGAATATCACTTGACATGTATTTTATAAATCATTGTCATGAAGCGCCAAGCAACTTTGAAAAACTTCTTCTCACAGAAGCGTCAGAGGTCCAATGAAGGTAAATCTTTTGTTGGCTTTCGGTGGTCGTTGTTGTTGTTCTAAAACGTCAGCTTCCAAAAAATATTTTAATTATATCTATATTAAAAAGCACACATGCATGTGTGCGCTCGCTCGTACGTCGTAATCAGTCTATTAGATCTACATGTACTATGAGATATCTATACTATGGCTAGCTTAACAGTACACTTGAATCTAGTATTAAACTGGAGATTCCTGAGTAATCTATTTTTAGCCTAACTGACCATACATTGTAATGTTGACACACATTCCGATGGTATCCGTTTTCACTCATTTGCTGGGCTTGGAATTCCGTTGAGATTGAAGGCATATTATACTGCACGTTTTATATATCCAGCCTATACAACATTACATAATTTCTTCAGTTCAGTCATTAGTTAAAAAATGTTCTACCTCAGAAAGAAATAAAAAATGACTGGATTTTATGAGAGAAATTACTAAATTTAAACACAATAATGGCACTATTATCTGTTATTGCTGAAGAAATCGATAATAAAATCATCGTTGTGTTTTAAATTCAGTAACCTATAATCAGTTGTTTATTTTTTTCGTGTGTGCTTTATTGTTCATTGATTATTATTATCTATGTACTCTCTTCAGATGAGGTACCTTGAAGTTGAATGCCAAATAAATATATCCATGGAGAATGGCTCTCTAGTGATGCCTGATTTGATTCTTGCATTCTAACAAATCTCTGATCTTGACCTTTCTCACTTCAAATTTGTGTTTCTGTTCCAGTTTCCTGTCTTATTTGGGACTAGAAACATTTACTTCTCAACTGCTCTGACAGAGCACCATTCCCTACGCTAATTTTTAAAAAAATCGCCTAATACCGAGAGGGGGGGGGGGACCCCGCTCTCTCGGACTCTCCCCCCAACACCTCGTGCTGTACTGCTGGGCTGATCAGTGTCCAGGGTAATAGAAACTGAGGGCGATAATAGTTGCTACGCTAACGACTCACCAGCGGTGACATCTGGAAAAGTTAATAGTTCCCACTGTTAATTAGAGACGCTAAATAAATTCTCTCATGGTAGCACACAGGGCCCCCAAGTCATCTCTCGAGTACACACTTAAATTATATCAAACCCTATTTCGTAGGTCCTGTGACGTTAGTCACACTGCCATGTGTATATCACGGAGCAATAACTTATGATGGTTAGATAGTATTGATCAGTAATAAGAGAGATATAGCAATACAAACACACATACCTCCTGTTTTAAACGGGAGCAATATTTTCAGTTGACATTTGGATGTGGTCTTCAAGTGACGTCATAAAGTTGGGATACAGGAACAAATCTTGGTAATATATAACTCTTCTATTGTTAATGACTAATACATGATAAAGTTTTGACAGATTGAACCAATAACAAACTTGCTATGCATGCTAAAATACACCTTTCCCCCCTTTTCGGCAAAGTAAACTGAATGTCTATAGCGAGACATTTCGACCGCCATAGAAAAAAACTTCACCAGTTTTGAACTCTACATCCACCCATAGAAAATCGTGGTACAGATGTAAATTTTATTACTGACGATAAGTCATATGACCCCACAGACAAATATACTGACTGCATATTTCTTAAAACATCACAAGAACCAAAAGTGATCTCTGTGATGATTTTCCTACGAAGTAGACTACCATTTGCAAATTGTCCGGTAATGAGTGAGTGAGTCAGTCAGTCAGTCCATCCGAATGCTTTCGTCGGCAAAATAAGGAGAACCGTTGACATTAGAACCTTGATTTTTGGCATGAACGTGCATTAGGGCATTGTTACCAGCAAGTTCTGAGCTGACCGAATTGTGATGAAAATTTGATTTACAATTATTTTTTTAATTATTTATTGATGGCTCAGCGAGTGCACTGTCATGCCCATCGGGAACCCTTGGCTGTATGTTTCACTGTGACTTTTGAAGGTTCCCTGACACGGCATATCACGTTGGACACTCCGATTCTCGTAAAATCACCGAAGTTGAGGTACTTTGAGCCCGGTCAAGACTTGGATAGCTGACCTCGTGCTGTACTGCTGGGCTGATAAGTGTCCAGGGTAATAGGAACTGAGGGCGATAATTGTTGCTACGCTAATGACTCGCCAGCGGTGACATCTGGGAAAGTTAATAGTACCCACTGTCAATTAGAGACTGCTATATAAATTCTCTCATGGTAGCACATAGGGCCCCCAAGTCATCTCTCGAGTACACATTTAAATCATATCAAACCCTACTTCGTAGGTCCTGTGACGTTAGTCACACTGCCATGTGTATCCCAGCAACGCTTTTATTGTAGCTGTTCATGTGGACATATTGTAATAGTCATCTGTTGGAAATGATGAACCAGATCACCGACAGATAGTTAAAAACGGCCCAAACGAGGGAGTTCGTATTCACCCGACCTGGGTTCCAGACTAATAATGTCCTGCCCTAAGTCAGCCCACTACAACGTCACGCATTGTTCTGGACAACCAAATAGAATATATGGTATCGTATTCAAATAAACCAGTCCAGTAAATAAGAGATATCATGCTCACGGGTGAATATATAGGTCGAACTAGTAACCTCAGTGTAGGAGAGTGCTATGTTTAACAAACGTCTGTGAAAGGTCGATAGCAGATTTAAGCAAACGGGTACAGCGTTACATGTTCCTTGTTCCTGAATTCATGATGGGAATTCTAGGCATTATGCTTCAGCGTATCGTTACTTTTGGTATCGGACTGTTTTATGGAACTCTGGTTTGCAGTGAGCTGCTGGTGAAATTCGTGAAGACCGGTGGGAAAATGCTGCATGTTAAGAAAAGGGACGAAAAACCGGCATGTTTGTCAGACCCGGCCCTGGGAGAGCACAAATTCATCTATCTGGAGGTACGTATAGTAGGATCATAAAAGTTCAAATTTAGCTCAAACAGTAAAACAAAATTCACTTCTCCATGCTTTGAAGTGTCTGTAATGATACCACAGGCCCGCAAAACAAGAGTTTTCGGGGGTGTGAACGGTGGTATAATTTACGGTGAAGTGTCGAAATATGAGGTCTCTATATATAACCCCATGTTTATGTAAAACTACAACGCATGGGGTTATATATAGAGACCCCATATTTCGACACTTCACCGTATAGCACCACCGTTCACACTCCACAAAACTCTTGCTTAGCGGGCCTGTGAATGATACCATAGTTTTCGAAGTACCCAGTAAGGCGATGTATACAGAGTGGTTCGGTATATTTAGCGTCGGTCTGGGTGCTGCATGGTGTCCAGAAATACCTGGCGAAAGAAATATGTGAAGCTCTAGCAAAGGAAAAATTCTTGTTTCAATATGAATATGGGAATTTAAGGACTCGAGGCCCGGGAAATAGACTCAAACTTCGATATTTTTTTCTTTGCATATTTCAAAAGTTGAAGAATAAACCTGTCAAGTGTTTCTGTTATTTTCATTAAAAAATGTTTGCAAACGTGAAATTTTAGCTCTAAACAATTCACTGTCTGTGGAAGAACTCTTTTCTGTGGGGATTGGTGCTAATTACTCACAGTCGGTGTTAAATTTTATAATACCTCACTCGACATTCTATCAACATATCTTACTTGACAACACAATCATGGGAAGAAAACGTTACAAGGTTACGCCGGTCGCTCATAACAACTTTCAACTACTGAACGAGCGAAACACTGCATGTAGTTGGTATGGCCAGTATTCCCGAAGGAAAAATAACAAATACTGTGTACATAATTAAAATTTATTGATACATCTCAATATTCGGTATTACTTCATTCTGCATTATCGCATTGTACATGCGGTAAATGTATAAAGTGAGGTATTCATCCAAAATAAATACTTTACATAAAGTTTTGCTGATATATTCACCATCGTACATATAATTATAAAAAAGGCAAACATTATTCCCGCAAATTGTATACTTTCGCGATAACAGTAAAGTTTTTTAACTCCACACCTGAAATGGCTGCGGCCAGTTTTTCCCGTTTGAGGTCTGTAGACTGATCAGTTCCTGTTTTCTTCTCTTTCCTTGAGCTAGACCTTTTTCAGTTGGCAATTAAATCCATGAATGTCCAATTGCCGCAAATCACATCTCTGTAAGCCTTCTATAGAATGCTAATTGGCGGTCGACGTCTACTCAACCACCCGCGGTGAGGGATTTCGGAAGCCGTGAATTCATCTTCGTGACTTGTTTTCTACACTTTCTCAAAATATATTGTTCCAAAGTGATTAAAGAACGTTTGGTCTATAATCCCTATATGTTGTGTGAGAATATTGTGTCATTATCATGAAGTAGCGGACAATAATTACAGATTATCATCTGAAAAGTAGATTATTTTTGTTTACGCTCTATAGCCGACATATTGTTTTACACGGCAGGTACATACAAACTTGCTAATAACTTCTCTATTTTTCATCCGATTATGTCAATTTTTGGGGAGCATAATATATACACTACAGTCCAAACGAACGTGTCTCAGTTTTTCAAAATGTTGCCTTGTTTTGAAGTTATTGGAACTTCAAATAGACATTCATTTTGTTTCAAAAATAAACTTTACAATGCTCTCAAACTTTTTCTAAGAGTTTAAAAAAAAAATGAGACATTCGTTTGGTTTAAAAGGTTTATTATCACCATGCAAAATCTCGGACTCGTTACTTGTAAAATAATAGGTGGAATTAACGATATAAAAAAGACATTATTTTTTTGAAATAACTGTTTTCTAACTGCAACAAAACCGTTGAAATAAACGTAAGAATTAAATTTTTACTTTATTCGGAACGCCGGAATCGTGATCTTTCCAATCATATAAAACATATATATCTATGTGGAGTGGTTGTGATGGAATGAGACAGAATAAACGAGGGTGTCTAATATCAGGTGCTACCCGGGGCCTCGAGTCCTTAACAGTGTCTTCTTGACATAGATGAGAGTCATGTGTATGGCGGGGTGGTTGTACGACCGGTGCCCATCGCGGTGGGATGGAATGTCCAACTACATGATCATATCCAAATATAATCAGATGGCTTAGGGTCATTTTTCAACATTACTGTTAAAGGCCCGATAAAAGCGCCATATTTTGCACGATGCTTCCTAAAGGGCTACTGATAAGTTTCAGTCTATAGGAGCCCTCTTGACTTGCCTTTAGAATTCACGTGAAACACAGGACGGCTACCACACGTTATAAAATATCGACTTTCTCGGGTTCTGTGTGTCTAAGGAAGGCCAAATTGCTATCAAACTATGGCTTATTGAGGTCATTGATTTCGATTTGTTACAAATATACACATTACCTATAACTAATAGGTCTGCAACTGAACCCTACTCAGACTCGGGGTATTTTGAGCCTATTAATTGCATTCTTGCATGGGCGGGTGGAGGAGGGGTGTTTGCTTCCTATCTATTTTCGTTACCGGTACTCCTCGGGCTAGAGGACTGAAACTTTCTATACTATACCTGGGCCAACAACCACCGTAAAATGCTTTTAAAAAATCAAAATGGCCATCTGTTCGGAAGACATTTTTTTTTACCGATTTTTCACTTAAAATAACAGTGCGATGGAGAATCCTTATTTAGGCTAAATACATTAGTTTAATGCACTTGTAGGCAAGAAATATAATTAAAAATGGACGGAAACAACGAGAAATGCTACTTTCTGAGGGCACCTCATCACAAAAATTTTGAATTTAGCCATGATCTTTACACTCAGACGTAGACGACAGACCAAGGACGCCAAATGTAACTTTTGATTTCATTGTTTGTTGAGATGGGTACTCAAGTTAAATTAGTTCTTTGTGTGGAAGGGGATATACAATGGAATATTATATTGAGCTTATTTTTAGTGATTAACCATCATGCTTTAATTCAAAATGGCGATCATGTGGGGTTACCCGTAAATCACGCTTTTTCAGGTTGTTCATTGTGTAAATTTTTCAACATCAGTGAATCTTACATCAAAGTCTAACACCGTACGCCTATTTTGAATCTGCATAATTTTCAGCTAAAATATAGTGATTTAATTCAAAATGACGAACATGGGGTATTCTGAATTTACACTTTTACATGTTGCTCGAGTAGTTCAAGGCATTATTCTTAGCCCACTGAACAAATTTATCAAGAAGACCGAGGGAGTTTATGCACAGCCTAAAATCTTCCGCTCATTTTGAATCTATTTACATATGCCTAAGATCAAGATTTGATGGTCAAATTCGAAATGGCGGCCGTATGGGGTCATCTGAAAATCAAACTTTTCCTTTGCTAGTTCAAGCCATTATTCTTAGCTCAGTGTCCGAATTATCAGAACCGAGAGGTAAGAATTGATGGTAAAATTCAAAATGGCGGCCATATGCCATGGGGTCATCTGAAAATCAAACGTATTCATGTTGCGCAATATTCTTAGTTCATTGTTCAAATGTATCAAAACCGAGAGATCTCTGAACATAGCCTGATATCTTACACCCATTTTGAATCTATTTACATATGCCTAAGATCAAGATTTGATGATGAAATTCAAAATGGCCTCAATATGGGGCCATCTGAAAATCATACTTTTTCATGTTGCTCTTAGAGTTCAAAGCATTATTCTTAGCTCATTCTGCAAATTTATCGAAACCGATGATCGAGGCATTATTCTTGATTGATTGATTGAGCAAATTTATCAAAAAAAGGATCCCAAATCATAGCCAAATACCTTGTGTCCATTTTGAATCTAATTGCTTGTCTTCAGATTAAAAATGATGGTTAAATTCAAAATCACACGTTTTCATATTGCGCGCGCGTATAGTTCAATGCAATATTTTTAGCTCATTGTTCAAATGTATAAAAACCGAGAGATCTCTGAACATAGCCTGATATCTTACACCCATTTTGGATCTATTTACATATGCCTAAGATCAAGATTTCATGATGACATTCCAAATGGCAGCCATATGGGGCCATCTGAAAATCAAACTATTCATGTTACTCTTATAGTTCAAAGCATTATTCTTGGTTCATTCTGCAAATTTATCGACACCGATGGATCTCTAAGCATAGCCTAATATCTTACGCCCAGTTTGAATCTATTTATATATCCCGAAGATGAAATTATGATGGTCAAATTCAAATGGCAGCCGTGTGGGATCATCTGAAAATCCTGCTTTCTCATGTTGCCCGTACAGATCAAGGCATTATCGTTGATTGATTGAGCAAATTTGTCAAAAACGAAGGATCTCAAATCATAGCGAAATACCTTGTGTCCATTTTGAATTTAATTCAGATTCGAAATGATAAACAATTCAAATTAAAAATGGCGATCATAAGGAGTCATCCGGAAATTCTTGAATTTTTTTTCTTCATGTTACTCGTATAATGCATGGCAATATTTTTAGACAAGGTACAAATTTGTTTGAATTGAGCAGAATAACACCATAGCTTATCAAATTATGCATATTTATTCTGTTGGCATAATCTTCAGCTGAGAATACAGTTGTTAACTTAAAAATGGTGACCATGTGGGTTCATCTGAGACTCATATTTCAAGTTGCTTGTATAATTCAAGGTTTTGTGTTTACTTTGAGCTGAAAGTAACGACTTCTCAAAGCCAAGCCTCTTCACAATACAGATAGATCTGTCTATTTATGGACCTAGTTTGGCATTATTCCTATTATCAAAAGCTAGAAAAATAATTCAGGAATTCAAGATGGCAGACATATGGGGTCATCCGAAACTCTTGCTCCATTTGCTAAATGTTATTCGTCAAATTTAAAGCGATTCTTTTTAGCTCGAAACATACATTTGCTACAACTCAGATGTTTCACACTATAGCTGGACATTTTAGGTCAATTGAAGGTTAAAACGTCTATTCAAATGCTTCTTCTCTATTATTCTCCGACTGCGCATGCGCAGATCGACGGCGTTTCCAGTCGGACTGTTCCCCACGAGTGCTTCAAAATGTCACCTCGGACAACGGATGGTCCACCTAGATCCCGAAACATCCACCCCACATCTGCCAATGCACCACGCTTGTGCAGTCGAAACTTTTCAGTGAAAGTCAACCCATGACCTCGTGACCCTTCCCATCGTACTCTACATCGTGAGACAGAAAAAATAAGATGCCACATTCCATATGGTAATGAAAACTGTCCATGAGTGGGTTGCCATTGGGCTGGACCTAGAAGTATATGTCGGGGATCCGCCTTCTAGTACTTCAGCGTATTTTCAACCTTTCCTATTATGTACTGACTCGCGGCCGATTGGATAAAGTGTCAGTCTTTGGTGCCTGCATTGCTGGTTCGACTCCCACCAGGGTCATGGAGATTCCTCTCCTCTCATTGCATGTATTGTTATGCATTGTGACTTCCCTTCTCTTGTTGCATATATGGCTAGAAACTTGACGGGGCAAGATAGGATTGACCTCTACGGCCAATTGCCCTCCAGACATTCCCGGAGATGAGCGAACATTCCCGAACATTCCCGAACATTCCCAGTGATTCAGACGAAGCGAGTGTCACATTAACAAGGACGTGACTGGGAAGCCAATTCACATTGACCGGGGACTTATCAACCGGTACTGGAAGTGACCGCATCACCGCCGGAAGTGACTTTTGATCCGGACGTGACCTCACAACGGAATTGACTTTTCACCCGGAAGTGACCTTTGATGACGTCAGCTCCCTCAGCTTTATGTCGGTCATCTTGGATTTTGGAAAACCCGAAAATTCAGGAGGGCTTCTCGGCTAAAAATGAATAATAGGCATAAAGGGAGCTATTTGCCAAATTTGGTGCTTTTATCTGCTTTGTAATGGTAATTTCGTTGAGTCACCTGACTAATAGAGTTTTCTCTAGGGGAAGGATACGGTATGTCATCTCCCATGCAGTACTACAGTTCCATGAGCGTCGATCTCTTCTCATATGATACAGACACGATACCCTGGGCTCTGTGCCCCACACTCTATCTCCTAAACTAAGTTTCGCTCATTCTCCTACCCCGATTCATCATCTGAAAGCTCACATCATTACAAAGTGCCCGCCCGTTTATTACCCCATATATTATGAAAGCTCACACCATAACATACGATTATAATGCAGCCAATTCACTGGACAGTTTCGGCCACAGGGAACTATATATGCAATAATGATGGATTAATATTAGTAATCAATATACCAGTATTAGAATAAGTTGGATAAGTGTAAGTGAACTAACGCCATCGGCTACTTGCGGTGTGTTCATGGAAACGTATATTCTGATATTTACTCGAAAACGGCTTTGTATTGTACTCGGGGAACGTGTGGGCAATATATGATACCAATAGTTCAGTTCAAGACAGTTAAAATCTGATGCGCACTCAAAAATTATATTTGTTTTCATGTTTTATTAAGTTACGCTCATGTCACGTATTCTGTATGGGCGAACCTGTCCACAATTGCTCTCCCTCCTCTGGTGGAATTATGGTTCCCTTTTTTACTCCTAAACATACTCTGTTATTGTACAAATCTCGTCGCTCCGCGAGGTGGAGTGCAGAGGTCGAACTGTTATTTACAACAGAAGTTTCATTTATCTTTTCCAGGATGTCCGACTACACTATGTGGTGGGCGGTGATGAGAGTCGACCATTGATGTTGTTCGTACATGGCTTCCCAGAGTTCTGGTATTCCTGGAGATATCAGCTGAGAGAATTCAAGAAAGATTATAGGTAGACCCACATGTGCTTGGACTCGAGAGTATATGACGCCATATTGTATATATGAAGAATGCAATCTCTTAATCTTCGATTGCGTATACCTTTCGTCTAAACGGCTGCAGGAATGATCTCTGCCCCACCGTAGTAAAATGTAGAACGGAAGGAACAGTTGGTATGATTCGATGATATTCCCTCTGTTTGGCGTTTTGATTGGCATGGATCACCTGCGCGTGAGGGAATGAAAGAACGTATATGGTTGGCCATCCCTGTCAGAATTCGTCATTTAGAGGCTGCCTCTAAATAATATATACCATGGTATAAAATGCCAAGCCTGCCATAATTCGTATTTAGAGGCTGCCTCTAATTATTTTGTACCATGGTATAAAATGCCGAGCCTGCCATAATTCCTATTTAGAGGCTGCCTCTAATTATTTTGTACCATGGTATAAAATCGCCTCTAAATCGCCAAGCCTGCCACAATTCGTATTTAGAGGCTGCCTCTAATTATTTTGTACCACGGTATAAAATGCCGAGCCTGCTATAATTCCTATTTAGAGGCTGCCTCTAATTATTTTGTACCATGGTATAAAATCGCCAAGCCTGCCATAATTCCTATTTAGAGGATGCCTCTAATTCATTTAGCCGTAAGTCATAAACAACTCGATGTCATATCAAGAATATTAAATTTGACCAATGAGTAAACTTGTAACAAGCGTAGAGATATGGTCACGTGAGTAAATGGGAAGAGACAAGAGTGCTTCGCGCTATTCTCCGATGGACTTTCGACAACAGGGTTCAAAATCTTACGGCACATCAGAGCACGCGGCACACCACAGCACGGCACGGCAGAGAACGTTCTATAAGGGGGGTAAATCTTGCGTGGCTAGGAGACCACTGGGCACTTCAGGGGACGTTTTATTAACGGCACATCAGGGAACACTCGGCACTTCAGACGGCGGCTTAGGCAGTTTGGATTCCCGCTGACCGCGTAACCGGCAGATTGACGCTCCACAAGACCTCTGATCATAGTAATAATGACCTGATTAATTATACCGGATTACGTTCATTACATTTAGTGAAGACTTCGCTAATTTACAATAGATTACGATTATAAGTGGCTATAAACTTAAATGAATATAGCTTCTTATTGGTATTTTCTCCGTAATTCGTATTTGGGTCAAATTTTATCATGGCTAAAACAATCGCAAAATTTGTCTACAACTGTTTCAGCCTCTTGGGTTAATGTACATATAAATATATACACCTCACTCACGGGTATTTTAATTTCGGGTAAATGGAAACCCTTTATATATTTGCATGTTTTATCTGCTGTCTGATGTTTGTAGTTATATATGTTTTATCGTGTTTATATGTGTGTATGATTGCGTTTTAGCTCTGATGGGCACAACTTTTACGCAAATAAACGATTCTATTCTATTTGTGATTTCTCCAGTCATACAATCTTATAGTCTCTCCCTAAAAGTCTCATCTACCTCAAAATTGATTTTATGTGATCAAATCAAATGTATACGTTGCCACATATAATTGTATAACAACGATTATTTTGTGCAGCAAAATATACCAAAATAAGACCTATCCGTATATTGTCCTAGGCAAAATATATAATTCCAAGTGGGGAAAACGGCACACCACCGAACGGATACTGGCGCGACCAAGCGGCACATCACAGCACGGCACACCAGAGAACATTCTATAAGGGGGATAAATCTTGCGTGGCTAGGAGACCATTGGGCACTTCAGGAGACGTTTTATTAACGCACAGGGGCACATCAGGGAACGCTCGGCACTTCAGACGGCGGCTTATGCAGTTTGGATTCCCGCTGACCGTGTAACCGACCGATTGACGCTCCACAAGACCTCTCATAATAGTAATAATGACTTGATTGATTATACCGGATTACGTTCAACATTGATAACAATATATGGCATAAGAGGTATATTTAATGAAGACTTTGCTAATTCACAATAGATTACGATTATAAGTGGCTATAAACTTAAATGAATATACAATCTTATAGTCTCGCTAAAAATCTCATCTACCTCAAACTTGATTTTATGTGATCAAATCAAATGTATACGTGGCCACATATAATTGATTGTACATAATTGTATAACAATCATTATATTTTAATATTTATCTAACAGATACACGGCACATTTTGTGCAGCAAAATATACGAAAATACGACCTATCCGTATATTTTCCTAGGCAAAGTATATGATTCCAAAGGGGAAAAACGGCACACCACAGAACGGATACTGGCGCGACCAAGCCATGTGGCGACAGACGGCACCCTGGAGACGGACCAAGACACTTCTTCAGCCAGGCATACACTAATTCTGTAGATTTATAAACACAGGGATTCGCTGCCCTGCCCACCAAAACACTGCATTTAATTTCTATACATGTACAAAACCAACAAGTCAGTTATGTTAAAACAATTTCATCACGTTCTGTGTTTTTTTTTTTACAGCACAAACCAGCTGTGACTTCGGTGGACAGCAGCCTGGATATGAAATGCTTTTGAATTGTTGATATAATTTAGTGCTTAATTTTGCTTTGATAAATTTATATTTTTTTATGAAAACGGTGGACAGCAGCCTGGATATGAAATGCTTTTGAATTGTTGATATAATTTAGTGCTTAATTTTGCTTTGATAAATTTATATTTTTTTTATGAAAACGGTGGACAGCAGCCTGGACATGAAATGTTTTTTAAATGTGTATATAAGTTAGTGTTTCATTTTGCTTTGTATTTTTTAAAAATATTATGAAATCGGAAATGCTTTCGGAATCTGTAAATGTATGATACAAATGATATCAGTGACATGAGGGGGGTGAATAGAAAAACTAAAATAACCGTATAGATCTATAGATTTTAAACCTTAAAACATACAACAGATAACAATGACAATTGACACACTTGCAAGTACTGGTACCGGTATTTAATAATGCAATAACGGTAAATGCACCAACCAATAAAACCTCCAAGCATTTAATTTTTTTTAACACATTCGTAATATTATATTCAATATTACTTTAGTCAGAAATAAAATGTGTTCATTGTGTCCTTCAATATTTTAGGAAAAGGTCTGCAAAAAGAATGTGAAACTTACTTCACTTGTCCGTTTTTTATTTAATTGTGCAGGCGCTAACAGTCTCCGTCTGGGTCTAACTACGGGGAGTAGATAAATACTCAAATAAAGAAACAAATTACGTATCCAACTACGGAGAGTAGTCGTATATATTTATTAACACCACCTAAATAAAGGGACCCTGGCGAGGCTAGACGATCGACCGTGCGCCTTTATAATCCGATTCACAGGACGGGTAAGGTCTTGGATACGAATCACGTAATAGGTGACTGAACAGCTCTCCCTGAAGCAAGCTGTGCTGATCATGAGCTCTCGTAGGCTATTCATGCATTGACCCATATGCTATATATAGACCGTCCTCTGCCGTGCCGTGCTCTCAGGTGCCGGCACACCACAGGACGGTAGGATTTTGAGTACGTAGCAGCCAGCCATTTTCCGCCTGTTTTACCCATCAATCTGTTTTGTGATACACATACATATATCCGAATACCACCCCAAGTGACAGTCGTGAAGAATTCTGCCTGTGGATGAGTCGATCACCATCAGGTTGTCGGGGATTTGCTGCTGCCTGCTCTCGGATTCCATTCAGAAGGGTGTTTAAGTCGCGTTGTCTATTCTGAACTCTCATCAACTGCATGCGATTAGAAGGTGCATTTGGCGACCTGAGCCTCGACGGATCCGCCATCTTCCGTCTACATTTCGGCCCTACATTTCCCGCCAAATCAAAAAAGGGGAGGAGCGTAAAGCCCGGCACCAAATTTGTGAAAGCGCATATCATTGGTGGAAGTAATAAGAAGGAGAAAATTTACGACTTACGGCTAAAATGAATTAGAGGCATCCTCTAAATAGGAATTATGGCAGGCTTGGCGATTTTATACCATGGTACAAAATAATTAGAGGCAGCCTCTAAATACGAATTATGGCAGGCTCGGCATTTTATACCATGGTACAAAATAATTAGAGGCAGCCTCTAAATACGAATTATGGCAGGCTCGGCATTTTATACCATGGTACAAAATAATCAGAGGCAGCCTCTAAATACGAATTGTGGCAGGCTTGGCGATTTAGAGGCGATTTTATACCATGGTACAAAATAATTAGAGGCAGCCTCTAAATAGGAATTATGGCAGGCTCGGCATTTTATACCATGGTACAAAATAATTAGAGGCAGCCTCTAAATACGAATTATGGCAGGCTTGGCATTTTATACCATGGTATATATTATTTAGAGGCAGCCTCTAAATGACGAATTCTGACAGGGATGGCCAACCATAAACGTACCGGTTCTATTTTCAGGTTGTAATCATAGATACCTACTATAGGTCCGCCATTGTGTTGCTAAGCCGCGTCACAGCTCTGTAAATTTTGTAAAACTGTTCTACCCAAAAAGAGTTCGTTTGCGTTTGTCTTGATATAGTACCGTACTGATGTTATTCATGACATAATTGATATATATATAATGGCATGGTTGACATAACTGCATACATGTAGTTAAAAACTAAATTATGTGACATGTTTCGCGTGATACGCCGCGCGCATAATAATGTAACAGCCTCAACCTGTAACCATCTCGGTCATCTATACGCGGTAAGACTGACCCTGGGATCGTGTGTATCCATTTACAGCCTACTTTCGGCAAGTGCGAGAGGGAATTTCCAGAAATCAATACCACGTGACTTCGTCAGCCAATCAGCTAAAGTCTATACCGACGTAACCCCAACGTAACTCGCCATTTTCGAATCATGTGATGCCCTACTTGTTGAAAATTACAGATCTACCACACCTCTTGGGTGATACGAAAGTTATTTATACCTATATATTTTGTAAGCCTAGCCTATATCTGTTTCCCAAGTGGTTTGAAAACCTGTAATTTATCAGATTTCTCGAGTCTGTTCTCTGCCGGATGAAGGCCGAACAGAATCCCGTAATATACCGGATATCGCTCCACAATAATGGAGCCTCACGATTCGCAAGCCATCTTAGGGATGGCGAAGTGTACGCAAATGGTAACAGCCTATTACATTTTTGTTGCTGTGGGTGAGATTAGATTTGGAGCTGTTTGTAAAAAGCGGAAAACGGATCGAGGCTTGGTGAATGGCAATCACTTAATATGGCGGCATATAGGGGCCTACTCTCGACTCCAAGCAGCCTGTGGTATAGATATGTTCTTTGTTTAAGGCTGATTGACATAGCATGGCGATCCCATGGTATATCGACCTCCATCTTCTCCTTCTTCTTCTTCTTCTGACTTTGGATCCACAACTCTCCAATTGCTTTTCTCAAATCAGTAGATTTGATACCACCTCCTAAGCTAGCCCGAAAACATCGGCTAAGGAGTCTATTTTTTTTATTTTTGGCTGTTGTTGCTGATAGGAATGCCACGCCCCCTTACCTATTTTCACCTATCACAGCCAGAGTTTCTGGGTTACTCCTATAAGCCTAATGCACATTACATTCGTTTGCATCCCGGTTGAATTTGGATTGATTGACTTATTCGGAATTATATATATTATATTCATTGCTACATGGGAAAACGAGTGCTAGCCAGAGGACTTCATGATATGACATTTTCGCAGGGCTCTTCTAGATTATTATGTCCGTATAATTTCAACTTGTTGGCTTTCGCATGTTCGAATAATTTGCATGTACGCAACCCACATTACTCAGTGTTCTTCGTCCCCCGCCTGGTAAATGGGAGTGTTTGTCTCTCTGTATGTCCGTTCTTGCTCGTTCTTCCATGAATGATTTGAACGCAGTTCATTATCTCAAGAACACAGATATCTGGACACTGGATCTTCGATACAATGTGGCTGTATGAAGACTAGGTAAAAGGTTAAATTGTGAATAGTTTTCATATTTGCTTGTGAACACTACACAGCTGGCAGATTGAATTTGATTCTTAGCATTATGCTGTCAAGTTCAATGCGGATCGGCTTTGACATATTTTAAAACAACATTGACTTCGAAATGTCATATTTGCATTTTAACACAATATCTAATGGACAATGTGAGATGGCGTCTTTATCTATGACACAGTGTTGCCTGATCAGGGTGTCTAGGTCAATTTAACACTCGAATTATACTTTACCACATTTTCAAATATCACTTGAGTCAAAATCTGAATTACAGTCATGGTCAAATTCCTTGTGAATACCATATATAAGGAACAAATTGGGCTAGTCTTGATATTAGGCTGAATCCAATCTCAGTAAACTCAGATATAATATCACGGGTATTCCCCTGATTTACCATCTTGGTTTACCTAGATTGGGCTGAATCCTGCCTTATAAGTTTCAAGGTCAAGTTTACTCCTTAAATGTTTATGTTCGACATCTTGGACGACGAATCTGTAGGAGCTAGCAAATGATTTACATTGTTAGTCAGAAATTTTTAGAATCAGTATCCATAATCCTGAAATATCAGATGTTACCTTATTTGGAACACATCTTGATTTCTTACTTGTTGTCTGTATATAACTGAACTTTGCTGGTGGCTACTAGCTCCCAGATCGGCATCTGTACAACGTACGAAGGGACCTATGTATATTTATTTATATGTAGTCGTCCCCGGTGAGTCGAAGATAAAAGTTAAAGAGGCTGGCTGTCTATAAATCCGGTCAAGTAATCTATTATTTTGTGGAAGGATATGTGGGAGCGATTTGGAGCACAGGGGCTCGTTACCGTTCTTAATTGATTAATTGAGTTGATTACGGGGGGGGGGGGGGGGGGTCGAGGTAGGGAATAAATTAGCTAAGATTCATAGCGTCTAGGAGACGCTATGAATCTTAGCTAGGAATAAATGGGGAAAGGAGGACAATCAAGTCGGAGCCGTCATCTCATCACGCTCACAAACCCTTTTGTTTTATATCCCCTTGTGTTCAAAAATCGAATAAACATATCGAAAAATGGTTAAAACGCATATATCTTACTTTACCTTCTCCCGATCTGGTCTCTTTATGCAAAAAAAAGTCCATTTACCCGCCAAATTTTAACCGATATTTCCAGACTGACCAAAATCTCGATAATTCCTCTCGCCACAGTGCCCGATAACAAGCGAGACTTCATCGCCAGGGTTCGTCGCGAGCTTACGATCAGCTGGTATCAGTTGACTTGAGACCAAAGTGGCGGAAGACGAGAGCAAGCAAGCTGAGACTGCTTGTCTCGCAGGACACAGTGTTATTATCCAGGGGCAGGCAGGTACTGGAAAAACGTTTCTAATAAGAAAGTGGCAAATCTTTTAAAACAACAGGGAAAGAATGTTGCCCTCACAGTCACCATGGGCATAGCGACTGACGACGAACTCGCGACGAACTCGGGCCTGGCGAGGAAGTCTCGCTCGTTCTCGGGCACTGTGGCGAGAGAAATTAGCGAGATTTTGGTCAGTCTGGAAATATCGGTTAAAGTTTGGCGGGTAAATGGACTTTTTTGGATAATAAGGCCAGATCTTGAGAACGTAAATTATGATAAATACGTTTTAACCATGCATTTCTCGATCTGTTAAAAGGGAAGTTTATTCGATTTTCGAAGACAAGGGGATACAAAACAAGAGTTTTTTGAGCGTGGTGAGGCGACGGCTCCGACTTGATTGTCCTCCCTTCCCCATTTATTCCCCCCCCCCCGCTGTAATCAACCTAATTAACCAATTAACAACGGTAACGAGCCCCTGTGATTTGGAGCGATGAGGGTTCGTGTTCCATGATAAACTAATCTTCTTAGGCCTACTATTTGGCGCAATGCTTCCTAATACGGGGTTCATAGAAGTTAAAAGGTGAACATCAGTACTATATGCCCCTAAAAACAATATTGGGAAAAAACCCAGTTCCGTTATCCTTTTTACCCCTCGGCCATTTTGGCCACAGGGTATTGTCGTCGCCATGTACGTCCGTCCGTACGTCCGTTAACGCATTTTAGGCAAAACCGCTTAAGACACAATCACCAAATTTTCAACACTTATTTATCTAGTGCTGAGTCAGACGCCTATCGAAAGTTGGTCCCCTCGGCCCATATTTTACAGAGTTATGCCCCTTTACAGATATATTAATTTCTATTTCTGTCCTATATGCCTGAATGTAACCAACTATATCTGCAGAACTGTGTTCGGTATAGCTACTATATTTTCAACACTTATTTATCTAGTGCCGAGTCAGACACCTATCGAAAGTGGCTCCCCTCGGCCCATATTTTACAGAGTTATGCCCCTTTACAGATATATTAATTTCTATTTCTGTCCTATATGCCTGAATGTAACCAACTATATCTGCAGACCTGTGTTCGATATAGCTACTTTATTTTGGAAACTTATTTATATTGTTGTATTCTACAAGCCAACAAAGGATTACTCGCCTCGGTTTATGGAGTTATGCCCCTTTTGGATGTAATAATCTCCGATTTTGTTATCTGTAGCTGAATGCATGTACAAGTTATATCTGCAAATCCGTGTTCGGTACAGCTTATTCGTCTCGGTTCTTATTTTACAGAGTACTAAGTCAGACGCCTATCAAAAGTGGCTCCCCTCGGTCCATATTTTACAGAGTTATGCCCCTTTACAGATATATTAATTTCTATTTCTGTCCTCTGTGCCTGAATATAACCAACTATATCTTCAGAACTGTGTTCGGTATAGCTACTATATTTTGGAAAACTATTTATATTGTTGTATTCTGCAAGCCAACAAAGGATTACTCGCCTCGGCTTATGGAGTTATGCCCCTTTCGGATGTAGTAATCTCCGATTTTGTTATATGTAGTTGAATGTACAAGTTATAACTGCAGATCCGTGTTCGGTACAGCTTAATTGTCTCAGTTCTTATTTTACAGAGTTATGCCATTCAGCCAATTTGGCCTTGGGGTATTGTCATGGTGTACGTCTGTCCGTTCATCTGTTACTGATTTTAGGGAAAACCGCTCGCGATAGGTTTCAGGCGCCAAATTTCGACCACTAAATTACTTGTAGTCATGATGCCCATCTAAAATGACACCCCGGTACAAATTCAGCAGTGAAGTTGGAGTAAACAGCACACTTAATGTAATACCACTTAGCATGGGTAGTTCTATACTCCATACACTGACCAATACACTGCAAATTGTAAATTACTTTTAGCTTGATCATCCCACAAAGAACTATCTCTTCCCCAATTCACACTACACATGGGTCTCATTCACTTGGGGAAAGCCGAGGGGTTTTGATTGGATCAATCTCATGTTTGCTTTTGCATATGCTGGCTCATTTATGGACCTTCATGCCAAGTTCAATAGAGAACCTTGTCGAGATAATTTGAGTAGCGAGATCAATATGCGCTCTCAAACAGGCTGTCTCGCGAGGAACCTGTCAACTACTAAGCTTATTTCTGTGTTTATTTTCTTAGATTTGTATATATCAGGTAATATACAAATTACAAAAGTGAAAATGTATATGAAATCACGTAATCACTGTTACCTGTTATGAGCTGGTTAATTTTCCTGACAGAGTCGTGGCCATAGATCAACGAGGGTACAGCGAATCGGACGCCCCAAGCGGAGTGATGAATTATTCGATAGACAAAATGGTGAACGACCTCAAGCAACTCATCCCTGCTCTGGGTAAGCCATGAAGACGTTAAGTTTATTATCATATGAAATTTGAGGTCCCGGAGGCCTCGGATATATCAATTCAATTCAATTTATTGTATTGAACGCCCACATCAAAGGCCATACTTTTGAAAGATACTACAAAAAGATATAAAACAGTAGACAGCGTCAATCCCACGAAGGACATGAAGCCACCCTTGGCATAGAAATGGTCCACACATTTTTCTGTCTGATGGTTTTCCTGAAGAATGATAACCTATCCTCTGAGCGTAGTTGAACTCTATCGGACAATTTGCACTACAGTTCAGGTTTATCCCAGAACAATACTGCCTGACCTCGATGGCAGCGAGCGGTGCGTCAACACCTGGCTGGCAGCATGAGCTGCGGTTCGTAAATCCGGGCGCTTCCCTATGTCTTTAACCCAGAATGTAATTTTAATGGATGATAACTGGTATTTTTTCGACCTGAAGTTGCAAAAATTATCAAAAATGTAATTGGTCTTTCCTTGGAAGAGCAGGAATATCTGATTCATATTATCATATTTACACCAGTTATCAATAGTTGAAAAACCCGCTCAAGTTATAAACGTGGGGAGGGATCATGAGAACAAACCGAAGCTCGGGCGGTGTCCCACTTGCTGTGCACCAGTGTCGTGGACACCGGAAAGAAAACATTGTCCATTGATTAATGTGGAAAGAACCCATTGTCGCATTTATTGAGATATAAAAACGTAGCGTTGTGCGACCGTGTGTCCCACATTCCTTCTCGTTCACTATCATCTAGTATATAAGATATTACATAAGGTAACTGTTTCTGCTTCTCCAGGCTATAAGAAGTGTGTCCTGGTAGGACATGACTGGGGTGGAATCATTTGCTGGATGTTTGCCACTCACTGCCCCGATTTGGTGGACCGGCTTGTCATCATGAACGCCCCACACCCAGCTGTCTTTAGATCCTATATGCGGGAGAGCTGGACACAATTCAAGAAGTCATGGTAAGAAGACCTTGTTTTATATCCGGCAGTAACATCTTTGACCCTCTATATCAGCGGGATACCCGGTTTCTGATATAGCAAGTAACTCATCGTGGTTCATCCAATTTCTGCTTATGTTCTTGATTTTCAGGGCCTTCGACGGTGTATCTATTCCCCAAGGTGTCAGGAACATCCAAAGATGCTCGATTTTACGGAAGGAATTTATGTTATTCAGAGCACATACAATCACGAATAATTAGTGGAGCTTAATATTATTGAGCCAAGCACATCCAATACCTTAATAGCAACGACTACCACAGGTGCCAAACAACTGGAACGTTCTCACTTAATATGTAAACTCGGCTCAGCACATCTTGAGTATGTTCCCTTAGATCCTCCGCCACAAATGATCTATCACGGCTAGTAGCCTGGCTTTCCCACTAAACATACAAACAATTAACATACAATAATATCATTTCGCCCCACACAACCTCAGCGAATTTGAGAGGCGGGCAATCAAACTCAACAAAATATTTTTCGTATTAAAATTTGAGTAGCTTATGATATTTTTGAGAGTTAAATATTACAGACACATTGTAAATTTATCACCCACCATTTCTCGCCCAGTCAATGTTCACCGGAAGTCAAGCCCTGATTACAATCTTGGACACCATAAATTCAATAGTGGTTTGTGGCCTGCACTTTTATCTAAGTCATTGGGCGTGGTTGAGATACTAAGGCTACGTCCGAGGATCCACCGTATGGGTGCCGAGGAATGTTGGGTGCCGATGAATGCTTTCCTGTGAAGTCATATGGTTGCTTTTAAGTCGCCAAATGTCGTCAATTTTTCCCACCTCTTGCATATCGCTCCAACATATTACCTGTATATGGTAGGATTCTGCTGGTGTACTGTTAGTCCCCGAGGCCCGCCCTCTGTACTTGTCACTCGACAAATTTATGTAAGTTTATTATTTTGGTGGGAAATTTAAGCCGTATGACGTTGGGCATTGCAGGTTAGTTTCTCTGAGTATTCTTGCATTTACCAGGTTACCCCATGTTGAGGCGTTGCTCATCCATAAACATCAGATGAGTTGTTTGAGCTGATCTGTCACCACAGCTCTCGAGCTAGCGTATCTAATTCCGCTCCTAGGAGCCATCTGGATAATTCATAGTCTCCACATGGATAGCTGCAATAAAAGCCTCGAGGCTCGGGTCGCCAAATCCACCGTCCAATTGCATGCAGGTTTTGAGAGTACAGAATAGACATCGCGGCTAAAACACCAATTACAACTTATATACTAGTTTAACCAGAAAATAGATGTAAACTTGTGTATACATACGGCTGCGTAAACACTTTCGAGCCATGCTACCTCAGCTCACAGTACAAAGAGTTGTGTTATGAGATATAATTAGAGGATTAGATATGGTGACATGCAGATATATGCAGTGTGTACTAAAGGACTTATTAACTCCGCTCATCTGATAAAGTATACATGGTGGAACGATTCGTGTATAATATTAACGTTATCTGCCCTTGGCGATTTGGGGTGTACCGCAGAATAGAGAGGGGCAGAAAGTCCTCCCCCTATATATTTCCGTTATACATAAGTTTCCTTTGTATTTCCAAAAAACAAGGATGCCTCCCTCTCAAGAAAATCCAACGGTGCGTATAGCGCAAAGCACCCTCCGTGAAATCAGTCCACTTACAATTTGCTCACCTGACCATATGTTTACTACACTTGTTACAGGTTTACTCATTGGTCAAATTTAATATTCTTGATAAGAGTTATTTACGATTTACGACTAAATTAATTTGTACCATGGTATATATTATTTACAGGCATCCTTTAAATACGAATTTTGGCAGGCTTTGCATTTTATACCATGGTACAAAATAATTATAGGCTTCCTGTAAATACGAATTATGGCAGGCTTGGCATTTTATACCATGCACAATATATTTACAGGCATCCTATATTTATTTTATACCATGGTATAAAATGACGACTTGTGGCAGGGATGGCCAACCATACCTGTCTCCCGAACCAAGCTAGGACACTTTTCTCCACATTGGGGACAAATGTTCGTCCTTGGTTGCAATAGAAAGAAATATGAAAAGGGACAATAATCACCAAAACATTCATATCCATCACACCAGCAGTGAATGTTATCTCACTTCAAAACGGTTTAATTCGGTATAATTAATTTCGCCACTTCTTAGAAAGTCGTGTTTCACTTTACGACAACCATCATATCGAAAACCTAGATTATCAACTGATAACTTAGGTTTTCTACACGAATGTCCAAAAACAAAAGAGAAACTCGAAGTTGATAGAGAAACACGGGATGTCTGCTAGATAACCTAGGTGTTTGACCGTTAGCTTAAGTTGTCAATTCGAAACCCTAGCTTTTTGGTTCAATAACTTAAGTTATCTACGGACAACTGTGGTTTTAAGTTTTGTGAAATAGGAAGTTTTGTGAAATAGAAACTCGGAGTTAACTTAAGTTCTCTATTCGAAAACCATGGTTTTCTCTTTGATAACTTAAGCTATCTGTTGGAAAACTTACGTTTTCTGTTCGATAACTGAGTTTCTGATTATTTGGACATTTGGCCTTCCATATGTGTCCATCTGTCAAGCACACGTATGGTATTCTGTGAATCATGGTGCTGCGCAACATGTTTGTCTGTACTATGTTTGATACTGGTATTATATTTGTTTTCCAGGTACACATTTCTGTTCCAGTTGCCTTATCTGCCGGAGTTCTGGATGCGAAATTCTGATATGGTTAATCTTGATTACTTTTTGATGGGGAAGGAGGCTGGGGTTCAATCTGGAATCATGACCAAGGAGGACCTAGAGGCTTATAAATACGCTTTCTCTGGGAAAGGTAATTAAAACGACTCCATGATGATTTCACTCTTCTGCTTTTTATCCCTCGGTCAATTTTGGCCATGGGATATTGTCGTCGTCTTGTACGTCCGTCTGTCCGTACGTTCGTACGTGAGCGAGATAGCTGGAAAACGGTTCCACTGATGAATTCCAAATTTGGTATGCTTATTTACCTAGTCAAGGAACAGAAGCCTGTTGAATTGGGACCTGATTGGGTGGAAACCTTGGCGGCCATCTTTAATTTTATGCAAAATGGAGAATGATCCATATATCGGAAACCATTCAACTGTTCAATACGAAAGTTTGTATACATCATCGATACATCAAGCAACTTTCAATGAATTACCAAACCGGCTTTTCTGATTAGCTGGAAACCCTGGAGGCCATCTTTAATTTATGCAAAATCGATATTGATACATATCTCTGTTACCATTCAATTGTTATACATCATCGATACATCCAGATACTTTGAATCGAGACCTGATTGACCGAAAACCTTGGCGGACATCTTTAATTTATCAAATTCATTAATGATCTCTATCTCTGATACCGTTGAAGTGATCGATGTAAAATTTGGTATACATCATTGATGCATCAAGAGACTTACGATGAATGAAAGTTCTGGTTTCTCTGATTGGGTGGAAACCTTGGTGGTCATCTTTAATTTATGCGCAGTCTTTAATGATGTATACCTCTGATACCATTTCAGTGTTATATACGAAACTTGGTAAACAAGCATCGATGTATCAAGAGACTTGCAATGAATAACCACACCAATTCCTCTGACTGGTGGGAAGGATGGGGGGCCATCTTTAATTTATGCAAAATCATTAATGATCTCTATCTCTGATACCGTTGAAGTGCTCGATGTAAAATTTGGTATTCATCATCGATGCACCAAGAGACTTACGATGAATGACATATCTGGTTTCTCTGATTGGGCGGAAATCTTGGCGGCCATCTTTAATTTATGCAAAAATTTTAATGATGTTTATCTCTGATAACATTTAAGTGTTCTATACGAAACTTGGTTAACAGCATCGATATATGAAGAGACTTGCATTAATGAATAGCCACATCAGTTTCTCTGAGTGGCGGAATGGATGGGCGACCATCTTTAATTTATGCAATGTCAGTAATGATTTCTATCTCTGATACTGTTCAAATGCTCAATGTAAAATTTGGTATACACCATCGATGCATCAAGAAATTTATGTGATGAATACCGGTTTCTCTGATTGAATGGAAACCTTAGGGGCCATTTCTGATTGCAAAATTTTTGATAATCCGTATATTTGTCACTTGACTGCTTGGTGTTCCTGACATCTTGGTTCAAATTGAATAAATTATGAATGGCTGGCGCCCAGAGCCGAGGGGTTTTTAGATGCGCAGCTTCGTATTGAAAATTATTTTGTTACAAGATTTACAAATATCTAATACCTAATGAAAAGTTAATAAAATGCCTTCTCAAATGTCATATGTAAAATGATTAAAAAATTATAAATTACTATTATTATACAGGTGGATTTACCTGTCCAATCAACTATTACCGCGCATCAAGCAGGTCCACGCCCAGTCGACAATTAAGTATGGGAAAGATTGAACGACCAACACTGATTGTTTGGGGGGAGAAAGATATCGCCCTGGAAAAAGAATTAGCCCCCTTAGCCGGAAAGCACGTGTCCAACCTGACCATAAAATATGTAACTGAAGCAAGTCACTGGGTTCAAATGGACCAACCAGAAGTCGTAAATGAACACATACGACAGTTTCTGAAGCACGAGTGACCACTCAAAACATTCCATTCATCTTCTGTTCAGTTTTCGAACAAATGGAGAGGAGTCTCTTTGTGTGGGGTCCTCCAGGGATGGTTGGTTTTACGTGAGCCGCCATCATGGGCACTGGTAATGCAGAAAATGACGCGCAACTTGTTTTTTTAGAAATTAACCATTGTTGCTAATATATTATTTCCTCGGTAATCTACAAGTATATGTGAAGATGGATTTTTTTTATATAAGATTACTATGTAGGTCCCAATTATCCATAGGATTATAAATTCTTTTCTTTGGAGTACTGTTTTGTTCAGTTTATGCTCTTGTTTTCGCTCATGTTAAAGTTATGTTGATGTGAGAAGTAAATTATCATACTAGTTGTCATTTATCTCATTTTTATCACGCGCGTTTGATAATACCCAAAGAAACTCGCATGAAAAAAATCAGATAATGATCACTCGTGTAGTGATAATCTATATATCTCGGTGGCATTTCAGAGATACTGGAGAAAATGTCAAAAATCATATCTGCGATTTAAAAACTATTAATAACAAGGTTATGCGATCATGCCTCTCATGGTGTTCACATGAACACCTATAACAAAAGCGTGACTGGGATACAAAGCATCAAAGGAATAATTTGTATGTATATATGTTGTCCTGTTGCTGACCAGATAGGGTCAGATATATTATGGACTGTAAAGCTTAAACAAGCAGGCCCCCCATCGGAGTTGGGGGGGAGGGGGGACACCCGGACATTTTACGTTTCCACTTCACCTGTAGATGGAACTGTACTAAGTTCTTTAAAATCCTCTAGAAAGTCTCTCAAGTCGTATTTTTCTACAATGCTATTATATTCGGAATAAAACTCAACTGAATTTTTCAAGCAGAAGGTGTCATTGTAAATGAATACAATCTGAAAATCATCTTAGGCAATTTCCCCTTATCTAATCTACACAGTCTGCCGAAGAATAAAATTTTCTTCATTTCTATATAAGCTTCAATTGAAGTCCATCCTAGCAGGCTGCCGCACATCATATCAGACCTTGTCAACTTAGGGAAATCCTGTATCAGTTTTATACGCCCGCCCAAAAGGCGGACGTATTATGTGATGGCGGTTTCTGTCCGTCCGTCCGTCCCGCGTGTCCGGTCTATATCTGAGACGGTTTTCTGTCTAGAGTTCCTATTTTTGGTGAGTGGATACCCTGAGTGGAGACGATGTGTCGCATACCAAAATGGAGGTCACGGTCGAAGGTCAAAGGTCACTGGCCTAAAAACCAGGAAATCACTGAACCATTCGTGTTTGGTCTATATCTTTGACCGTTTTCTATCCACAGTTGCAATTTTTTGTGAGTGGATACACTAGGTGGAGACAATGTGTCACGCACCGAAGTTGAGGTTGGGGTCACAGGTCAAAGGTCACTGTGGGCTAAAAACTGGGATTCATTGATCATTGACAGTTTCCATTCTGTAGTTCCAATTTCTGGTGAATGGATACCCTAAGGGGGGGGGGCGATGTGTCATATACCTAATGTAGGTCAAGGTCAGAGGTCAAAAGGTCAATGTGGCCTAAGAATCAGGAAATTATTGAAAATTGCTAATTTTTTTGAGTGGATTCAGTAGGGGGAAAAGATGTGTTGCATACCAAAAAATTAGGTCAAGGTCAAAGGTCGATGGGATCCCAAAATCAAGAAATAATTATAAGTATAGTTTTTTTTGTGTCAGTGGATACATTAGGGGGACATGATGTGTCACATACCAAAATATAGGTCAAGGTCAAAGGTCAAACTCACTGTGATGCAAAATCCTGAAATTCTTTAAAAAACGTGAATTTGTGTGTTTCTAAATACATTAAGGGGAGACGATGGTTCGTCTACCAACTATAGGTCGAGGTCAAAGGTCAAGGTCACCCCAAAATTAGGAAATCATCAAGTAATTAAGTCATTAAGGAAATAATCAAGTCACATTTTATATGCCCATCGAAGACAAGGTGGCATAAGGAAGCATCTCCAAATATCGTTCCGTTTTTCATCATTAAATCTGTGAACTTTTCTCTATATCGCGAATTCCAAAGGTTAGAGAGACGCATGATACATAAATTCACAGAAGTGTATTCCCAATGTATATGTCAGAACCTGTGTGAAAAACAAATATAATGCCGACGATATTCCCTGTTTGATTTTAAATAATCAAGACCGGGAATGGATCGTTTGGGCATTCAGATCTTTAACCGGACTGATAATTGCTGGACCACATTTATAAAGTATGATGAAATAGAGCTTATGAAAATGTGATAATTCAGTGCAATCTCTTAAAATCGTCTCTTAAAATTGCGGCAGATTAAAAGCGGCAGATACAACTAAATTTGACCTGGGTACATATATTATATAGCACCTCCACATTTAGCGGCGTAACAGCTGTTAATCTGTGAATGTCCTAATTGTGTTCGTTCTCCTTCCGATGGTTTCGCGATATTTTCTCGAAGCTTTCTCGATCAAAATTTCTCGATATTCTCTCGATCAACCTAAAACTATTGATTCTCGATGGGCCAAAAAAGATGAATAGAAAACGATATCTAGAAAATCGATCGAGAATTTTGAAAACGATTCCGTGTTTTTCATATTTTTCTCTCGACATTCTCTCGAAAAATTCCCGATAGGATCGGGATTTGTTCGAGAAAATCAATGTCTATTGACATTTCTTGTTCATGCGATATCTCCAGTTACAAGGTATGGATTGGTACCAAACATTAGGTATACGGTACCTTACTCGAAGGGCAAAAAGGTACCCTATTCATTTTGACGTCAGTAGATCAAAAGTCAAGGTCACAGTCCCCCAAAACTGAATCCAGGTTAACTGACTATTGTTCGGTTGTACTATTCAGAGTTGTCTCCCCTACAATGTACATGTATATGGCATTTGCCCTGTGGAATTGTCTCCCCTGTTTGATACATCCAGAAAAACTGTCTTGAAATAAAAACCATGCATTTACTATTTTAACTGGAAGAGGAGACCTTTCTGAACTTCATATCTATTAACTCAAGTACAAGTGTTTACTTCATAACTTTCTTCACATTTTTCTTCCTTCATGAAGAATTTTCTCACCTGAAGGGAATCTATTTGGTGGAAAATTAATATTTTCTTGTTTGACTATTGTCGAATTCATTGTCGGATATGTGAGCTCTTGGCTCTTGTTTCAAGGTCACCTAGTTACCAAGAGTTAAGCACCTTTTAGTTTATCATTCAATATAAGATTTCATAATTGTTACGTTCTCATCAGCACAAAATCGTAGACCTTTCTCTTGGGATCAAGGCAATGAGGGACTTGCACAATACACGGTTCCGGCCTCGGCCGCTAGGATCGCCTTTGTCTTTAGTTCCGTTTTATCCCACTTCTATCGTCTGCTAGGCACTGAGCTGTTCTTTCAGGGCGGCTTTGAAGCTCCATTCCCGCTGAGATCTAACGGCTGGAGCTCTCCTGTACAGCATGCTGGCATGAATACACATTTAAACCCATTGTCAGCTAATGCCGACGTCGCGGTATTTATTGACTTTAGCGGAGTTCAAATGACAACTACTGCATGATATCTCGCGATATAGGGTTTGCTTACCTACGGGAATTCCTTGAATGTTTCCAAAATATAAATGACCCGGAACGGAAACGTTTATACTATTTCAATCATCCCGCGGGTCGGTTTTATATTCGGCATGTTTGTCTTTCACCATTGCTAACGAATATGGTGGCACAATCGAATAAACTACGACAGGTTTCTATCGATTATATCAAGTATTGAACTTAAAATCATATAAATCAACCACATACCTTAAAGCAAACACGCAGTAGCTGCTATTTTCACATCGATTTCCATGTCGGCTGCTTTTTCTCGATAAACCGCGAATGTCGTTCGCCGCGATCCTGGCGGCTGAGCGGTGGTTATTACGGAGAGTTATCGCCCGCTACGCGTCCAAGCGAAACGATCGGCCAGCCTACTCAGCTGTGTCTAGCAGACGATAGAAGTGAGATAAAACGGAAATAAAGACAAAGGCGATCCTAGCGACCGAGGCCGGAACCGTGAATTGTGCAAGTCCCGCATTAAGCAACCTTGAAATTTGGACCAGTGTAATTCTAGACGTACGGGCGTATATTGAAGCCCCTTGGGCTCTTGTTAGCATTAATGTCTCTGTCCACAGTTCACATCCGTATAGTGCTTTCGCATATGCAATCTGTTTGATGAGTTTGGCACTGTTTTATGAGTTTGGCACCCGAGTTTTCGGGTGCACTCCCGATTTGAATAAGGACATAGTGATGGTCTTCAAAGAAGTGCACGCACCTTTGATACGACTAAGAGAAGTAGGGCTATGAAAAGCCATCATTGTCATAACTACTTGTTTTTCACACGTGGTAATTCTCTTCGCATGTATGGATATTTCGACCAATAATTCAACCGGGAATTACCACATGTGGAAATTATTTACCACGTGTGGAAAATATCCACCAATGATAGAACTGGCCATACCACAGGTGGAAATTATTTACCACGCGTGGTATTTATCATCCAATCATTAAACTCGGAAATACGACGCGTGGTAAATAATTTCCACACGGAGTATTTCACTGGGTTTTCCACACATGGTAATTCTATTTTCGAATTAATACTAGTTTAGTATTTGTCTGCAACGTGAAGATCTGATATGCCTTATCCAGCAGTGTGAATTGATCAGTTAGTGTCAACGCGTTGTACTTTCAAGAGTGAAAACACGAAAAATGAATATCAAATGCGCCAATGCGACAACCGTTGGGCATAAGCGAACCTTTGAAGGTATATCCGAAAGGGAGACGAATCTGTTTCTTCCTCGGTACAACAGAAGAAATGATGAGATAACGCGAATTCTTAAGAAAACAAACTTCAGGCATAACTCCCGTTTCATGTGATACAGGTTATGTGCTGTACCAAGAATAAAGCCGAGAACAAACTGTCAAACTTTCTGACATCTAAAATGTTCTTGAGGTTCTTAAGTGGCTATCTCCAGACGTCTTGTCTGAAAAATCATTTTACTTAAACCTTTTTTTTTTCATCAGGAAATATTTTGACTCTTTTTTTTGCCAAGCTATAAAGCTAATTATGAATGCGGGAAAAAAACAACAACACATTTTCGAAATTCAGACGCATGTTAGGCATATGTAACCGTATTACGGTTCTTTGTCGTACGTGCGTTTCATCCATAGCCGTATACTTCTATAATGTCAAAGTCGAATGCTCATTCCATCGCAACAAAGAATTTGTTCAGCATTGTTCTGCGCTCATATTCGCTCTTGTCCATTAAATGTATTTCTTGGTGAATGACACACAGGGGAAGGGTTGCATTGATAAATAACCATAGATATTACCTTAGCTTCACCAGATTGTGGGTTATAATAGCAAGCGCCAGATCCGTTATTCTGCCGTCGTCCATAACAATATTTTCGCGCCAATAACAGAAAGACCTATTTGATATGACAGCATCAATTCCAAATGTGTATGAAAGATTAATAATAAATCATAAGATAGTTTCGTATACAAGAGATAAACGTACAGCAGTTTTCAATGAAACCAGCAAGACATGATTATGTTCTTTATATAAAATCCTAATCACCGACCATTATTCTTTATCAAAATGACTTTCCAGGGCCTTTTCTCAATCAAGCTTTGATTATGACAGTTCATTTGAACATCATGGAGATGTAAAACACATGTTATTCAAACGGCCTCTAATCCCAAGTTAAGTGGAATTAGACGCAAGTTACGAAACGTAGCACCAGAGATTTTGCTCGCTACTGTTGTATTTTCCCGTCATTGTGCGATATTTAACACTGAAGTTTGGTGGTATAGCCATGTTTGACAAGATATAATAAATTCTGCAGCGTTCATTGAAGTTGTCATACTCTGCATATGACCTAGAAAATGCTAGCAGGCGAGATATGTATACGCCGTATGCAGGTCCTTCTGTCATTCAAGTTGTTCACATGAACAGCTACAATAAAAGCGTGACTGGATACAAATCATCACAGGGATCATTTTTGGTTCTGGTGATGTTTTTGAGATATGCAGTCAGAATACTAGCTGGAGGGGGTGGCACCTTGTTTTCTTTGTCTCACCCTGTACAAGGCGATTGAATGGGTCTCGGGGCCATGGGGTAAATTTCGCTGAAAAGTTCTGACTGCGCAACGGTAGTACATAGGCAGATGTGGGATGGACGTTTTGGGGTCGAGGTGGACAACTATTAGTCCGAATGGGTCGTGGGAGGTGTCAGTGTGTAGCAATCATGGGGGAGCATCTGACTGGCCAAATTACCTCGATTTTGGATATCTTGACACTTCCCTTCCGGAAGTACGGTTTGATTTTGGCCTATTGAAGTCGCTAAACTCGATGTCCGGTAAACGACTTTTACTCAGAGCGTCACTTAAGCTAGTGTGTCTTCGAAAGATTACATGAGATTTTAAAACCGTATTCAATCCGTGTATAATAAATGACAAAGTTTCTCCTTCAGTTTTACTTGCCTTTCTACCAAGTTCTGGCATATCCAGAATATATCCCTCTAATTGCTCATTTGGACGCTTCTTTCGCACAATAATTGCTGCATCCTTGGTCCATTTTAAACTGGAATAGTTATGTCTTCCCAACTATGTTGGGGGGAGACATCTAGTGTTTGTGCTGTCTGTCTGTCTGTCTGTCTCTCCGTCCCTTTCCTGGTCTGCAAGATATCTTGAGAACTACTGGACGGAATTTCACCAAACTTAGAAGGAAGCTTCATTGGGATAGCCCCCACATTTGATTAGGTTTTGGTGTGTGTGCGTGCGTTCATCCGTGTCCGGTGTCCGTCCGTCCGTCCATCTACTTGCACATGTATATACAGACCTTGTCTGCAACATATCTTGAGAACTACTAGACGGAATTTCATCAAACTCGGATGAAAGCTTCATTGAGATAGGCCCCTCGTTTGATTAGGTTTTGGTGTGTGTGCGTGCATTCATCCGTGTCCGGTGTCCGTCTGTCCGTCCATCTTCTTGTACATGTATATACAAGCCTTTTCAGCAAGATAGCTTGATGGAAGCTTCATTGGGATAGCCCCTCATTTGATCAGGTTTTGGTGTGGGTGTGTGTGTGTGTGTGTGCGGGTACACGAATATATCCTTATCAGGTACTTTAACGTGCAATCTATTCCCTATCAAGTACTTTTTGGAGACCTAATAAGGAAAAAATCTTTTGAAATAATAGAACTCCAACTAAGAATGTCATTTTAAATTTGCAAATTGTCTATAAGAAACGATGTTTTTAAAGAAGTTTCTTCTATAAGAAACGATGTTTCTAAAACAGTTTTTGATTAAAAAAGTGTCTTTTTTGACGATGTTACTGTGCAACATTGTTACGACAAGAGCGTTCGTCAACAACAAAAACATTGTTGAAACATTCTGTTTAGAGATTATTAACCCTTTCTATCCCTAGTAATGAAATAGCTGCTCAAAAATTCTTAGTTTTGTAAGATCAAGTTAAATCATCAGGATAAATGTGAACAAAAAGTCTTCTTTTTTTTTCGGCCTGCTAGGTTAGTAGTAGTAGGTAGCGCGCAAATGTATCTTGGGTACAAGATGGCGGCCAGTTTTTGTGTCGTGTGGGAGGTGGGTCCAAGATGGCGGCCAGTTTTTGTGTCGTGTGTGAGTGTGAGTGCCTGCCTGCCTTCCTGTCTGCCTGCCTGCATTCTGCCTGTGTGGAATGCATGTACTGACTTGGTTCTGGGGTTTTTCCATCACGGTTGTGCGCAGGTGTATGACGTCACTTCCGGTCTGCGTGAATCGGGCGTGACCTGGGACTATGGGATGCATGTTCTGACTTGGTTCTGGGGTTTTTCCCTCACGGGGAGGTCACGTGATCAGTTCAAGGTCATATCCATTTTTTATCGATATGTCAACTCCACACCCAGTCCATTAAATGCTCCTTCACCTATGCTTCAATTTGATACCTCACTCGACCTGTGGTGTGAGTGAGTGCAAGGATGTATTCATCCGCGGTGATGCAGTCATGTCTGGCGGTGATTCGGTCTCGGGAAAAAGCTTCCTTGCCCAATGCCTACGGACTTTACCGAAGATACACGGACTTTAACGAAAAGACACGGACGTACACGAAAAGACGCGAAGGTGAACGCCATTGTGGGCAACCTCCCACAGACAGGTCAGTACATGCATTTCTATGTTGTTCACGCATAATAAAAGGATTGATCTGTAATCTGTGTTGTTGTTGTTGTTGTTGTTGCTCCCTTTTTTTGGACTAACCCATCAGAATAGTACGTATCACGGACTACATCCGTAGAGCTACATCTGGTCTATAAAACACGTCCCTCTGGATCCCACACCTTCATTTCTACAGAGCCATGGCGGAGATCCAGCCCCATGTGACTCGCATTTTATAGTATGCCACCGTGGTGAATTCGTTCACGGGTTACCGAGCAGTGGTCCGGTCCATGTTTGCAGATGGCGACGACAACGAGGGACGACGCCAGATCCTGAACGAGTTCACAGAAGCGGTCCTCCACAGAGTGCACTCGATGGAGAGGCGTGCCATCACTCACCACTACTGCACTATGACAGCCATCCTTGATGCTCGCGCTATGGACCAGGAGCGCTCACGCCGGAACCAGCGCCGGCTGGTTGGCCTCATACTAGTCTGTGGCCTATTCACCCTGGCGCTGTGGTATTGACACTATAAATACGAGGGATGAGACAGAGTGTGTGTTATTCACCGTTGGACATTTAGAGCAAGCATGTCACTACCACTACGAGCCATCCTACCTCTAACACCCAGTGTGAGGTTATACGTTTATGCCGATAAAGTCACCCTGGTGAAAGACGATCAAGCTATTTACTGGACGCCCGCTTACATGCTATCGAATCCGGTGACACTACAGCGTGATGGATGGACTAAGTTTAAACGGGTGTTGAGCGGAGAGTTGGACGGAAACGTGATCCACCTGGACAATGCCATTTACGTCTATTCCGTACCGCCCGACCACATACGTCTGGGGCGGTACCCAGAGCCGACGCGAAGTATCAGCCTAACTTCCGCTGTGTGGTCAGCCTTGGAGAAAATAGTGCCTATTGTCGACCAGTTATTTACACCAGACGATCGATCACCCGACCAATTAGCGTGCGTTCGTGCTAGGGAAGACGCGCTGAGTGAACCTGATGAAAAAAAAATTCTGATGATGGACAACATACTAGAGAATGCACGGAGGCTAGAGTGACAGTATAGTACCAGACCCTATAAATACGAGGGCTAAGACAGAGTGTGGGTCATTCGCCGTTCGACAGCAAGCATGTCACTACAAGCTATCCTGACGCTTACACCCAATGTGAAGTTATACGTGTATGAAGCTAAAGTCGCCCTGGTCGAAGATTGTGGAAATATTTGCTTTGAGCACGCTGAGACTCTATCGGATAGGGTGACACTAGAGCGTGATGGCTGGACTAAGTTTAAACGGGTGTTGAGCGGAGAGTTAGACGGACACCTGATCCACCTGGACAAGGCCAACTACGTCTACCATACTGTGCTCTACCCACGGGTGGGTCGCTACCAAGAGCCGGCGCGAAGTTTTATCCTCACTCCCTCTCTGTGGTCAGCCTTGGAGAAAGTAGTCCCTCTGGTGGACCAGTTATTTATACCCGACGACCGATCACCCCACCAATTGGCATGGGCTCATGCTATCGAACACGCGCTAGATGAACCTCATGAAAAAAAAGCTGATGGAGAAAATACTATATGTATAGAATGCACACAGGCTAGAATGACAGTATCACCTCATGAAGCGACCCAGAACGATGAAGAAGAAAAAGTCCGTGATGAAGCCACGGGACCGGAAAAAGCAGTCGACAGTGATTAACGAGGTGTTAAGCGATCTGTATTACAACCCCACGAGTCCAGCCGCCTATAGCGCTGTGGGAGCGCTTTCTCGAGCAGCCCATTCTCAAGGCATCAGTCGAAGTCAAGTTCTAGACTGGTTAAAAACTCAAGACACCTATAGTTTGCACCGAGCTGCATTTTCGCCGTAACCTGGTGATCGTCGGCGGAATAGACGCGCAATGGCAAGCGGATTTGGTGGACATGAGTCGCTTTGCACCTCACAATGATGGACATCGGTATATATTGACCTGTATCGATATTCTATCCAAATATGCCTGGGTACTATCCATTCGCACCAAAACAGGAGACAATCTTATACGAGCCTTCCAGCAGATTTTCAAGACAGGGCGCAAACCTCTTTATTTACAAACAGATGAAGGCACAGAATTTCTCAACCGACCCTTTCAAGCCTTTCTTAAGAAACAGAAGGTATTTTTCTTTCATACGTACAACGAGACGAAAGCTTCTGTGGTGGAACGTTTCAATCGGACCTTCACAGGCCGCATGTACAAGTATTTTACCGCCCAAAACACTCGACGCTACATCGATGTCCTCCCTCAACTGGTCCAAGGCTACAATCGCGCCTATCATCGCAGTATCCAGCGAGCACCCCGTGCTGTGACAGAACGCAACGAACATCAAGTGCGTGCTACGCTGTACTCACCCTCCAGTTCACCCTCACTCACAGCACCCGGTACAAACGTGGCGATGTGGTACGGATCAGTAAAGTGAAAGGTCAATTTGAGAAAAGTTATTTGCCCAACTGGAGTGACGAGCACTTTGTCATCGTTCGCCATAAACCTCGACAGCCACACGTCTATCAACTGGAAGATTTACAAGGAGAGAGACTGCAAGGCACGTTTTACGAGGCAGAATTACAACCCATAGTGAAAACACCCAAAGACTATTACACGGTGGAAAAGATTTTGAAAACGGAACGTCGCCGTGGCATTCCCTATCATCTCGTCAAATGGCAAGGATGGCCTCGTTCGTTTAATTCCTGGGTGTCCGGCCGTGACATGAAACGTCTATAAATGCTAACCCCGAGCACCACCCGCCTTCAGTGTAGGATTGTGCCATGGATAGGTCACGTCTACCCTTATTATTACGAACTCGAAAAGCGCAAGTGGGTACTGTAGTGTGTGTCGTAGTACTTGTGGGTACGTTATTTACAGGCGTGTTCTACGATTTGACGACCGTGTTATCCTGTTTGAACACCCTGCGTTCTCCGTCATCCACCACCACGACCACCACCACGACCACCACCACCACGACGCTGCCTACGCCAGCCAAGACGTCAAGGGTGCGCCACGTATCAACCCAGACACCCACCACACCGACCATACCGTCTACTCCAGCCATCACTACT